>ONZH01008867.1:0-59681 GCA_900303285.1 Rhinella marina
TCTGCTGGAATACTCAGCAGCATGTTGTATGTGTGGGACTAGAAGTCCCAGCTGTAAAATGACACTGCAGATACACACAGGAACTTCCCCCTACCTTTCTTGTGCAATACTCTACAGAACTCCTCCAGTGTCAGCTTTTTGTCTGCAGGATGAGGAGGGCAGATCCTGTGTGTCTTCACTGCCTGAAGCAACTGTTGTAAAGTCTTGAGCCCTGAGTGTGTTCTGGCTGACTGGGTTAATGTTTTATCTGAAAGAATCCAGGAAGAGAGCAGAGAGCAAGAGCCGACAGAAAAGGTGGTGTGGCCAGCACAGTGACGTCTCGTGTACAGACTCTTATCTGCTTGTGCACAAATACAAGATTAGCAGACAGGGTAAGTTGACATCACAGGTCATGTGACCCTGAGTGAAATCTGAGAAAACAGCAAGTTTAGAAGCAGAAAGTGTATGGAAAAGCTGTTGTATTTGATTAGTTAGAAACATACAAAGGGCAAAATAATAACTCGGACAACCCCTTTAAAAAGTGGGTTTTGGAAATTTTCGGAAGATTTGCTTCTAAGCCTTCTAATGTCCCAAAAAAATAAAATGTAATTTTCAAAAAGATCCAAACATGAAGTAGACACATGGGGAATGTAAAGTAATAACTATTTTTGGGGTATTACTATGTATTTTAAAAGTAGAGAAATTGAAATTTGGAAATTTTTCTAACTTTTTGGTAAATTTGGTATTTTTTCATAAATAAAAATAAAATATTTTAACTCAAATTTGCCACTGTCAAGAAGTACAATATGTGGCGAGAAAACAATCTCAGAATGGCCTGGATAAGTAAAACCATTTTAAACTTATCACCACATAAAGTGAGTTGTCGCCCCGTAATCGCCAGGGAACCGGGGTATGATGGCTGCACTGCCCAGCAGGCAGCCATTTTAACTAAGGGCAGGGGGAGGTATTTCTGTCCCCCTGCAGCTCCGGTGGCTGCAATTGGCCAGTTTCCATAGACCGGCCCATCTCAGCTTCAGGAAGCGAATCGGAGCTGCAGGGGGGGTCATCGCAAGGTGACAGGTCTTTCCAGAGGTCAGGCAGGGGACTTCAGTGTTTTGGGTCCCCTGCCAGCGCTGCCATTGCTCCAGTCAATGGCAGCGCTACAGCTGCACAGGAAGAGGCAGAACCTACCTGCATGCAGCCATTCTAGCTCGTGACTGCTTTTTTTTTCCCCTCTTTTTTTTTTTGCCAATTTATCTTTTTTTTTTTTTTTTAAAAAAGAAGAAAGTTAAAGTTAGGGTTTTATATAAATATATATAGAGCTTCATATCTGTATATATATACAGTACAGACCAAAAGTTTGGACACACCTTCTCATTCAAAGAGTTTTCGGTATTTTCATGACTATGAAAATTGTAGATTCACACTGAAGGCATCAAAACTATGAATTAACACATGTGGAAATATATACTTAACAAAAAAGTGTGAAACAACTGAAAATATATCTTATACTCTAGGTTCTTCAAAGTAGCCACCTTTTGCTTTGATTACTGCTTTGCACACTCTTGGCATTTTCTTGATGAGCTTCAAGAGGTAGTCACCTGAAATGTTTTTCACTTCACAGGTGTGCCCTGTCAGGTTTAATAAGTGGGATTTCTTGCCTTATAAATGGGGTTGGGACCATGAGTTGTGTTGGGCAGAAGTCAGGTGGATACACAGCTGATAGCCCTATTGAATAGACTGTTAGGGTGCATTCACATCACCGTTAGGGCTTCCGTTCAGGCTTTCCGTTATAACATCGTTATAACGGAAAGAAACGGAATCCCTAGGACGGACATCAAAACGGACACCTTTAAGAGGCATTCCGTTTTGATCCGTTATAATAGAAGCCTATGGCTCTGCATAACGGATCCGTCTGGTTGCCGTTATGCTGGACGGAAAACAAAGTCCTGTCGACAGGACTTTGTTTTCCGTCCAGCATAACGGCATCCAGACGGATCCGTTATGCAGGGCCATAGGCTTCTATTATGACGGATCAAAACGGAATGCCTCTTAAAGGTGTCCGTTTTGATGTCCGTCCTAGGGATTCCGTTTCTTTCCGTTATAACGATGTTATAACGGAAAGCCTGAACGGAAGCCCTAACGGTGATGTGAATGCACCCTTAGAATTTGTATTATGGCAAGAAAAAAGCAGCTAAGTAAAGAAAAACTAGAAGGTGTGTCCAAACTTTTGGTCTGTACTGTAGATATAAGTTAATTTTTAGCTAGTGTTCGCTTTTTTTTACACTGTAGTGACTTTTTTTTTTACTACAGTTTTTTGCACGCACACACGTTCTGTGTGCGTGTGTGCTGCATTAGCACATTTTTTGGAGTGTGAAAAGAACTCCACTTAGTGGACAGTTATATATATATATATATATATATAACTATTTCAGTTTAGTGTCAGTTTAGGTTTTTGCACGAACGCACTGTATCTGTATACGTGCATTTTGCAACCACTGAGCACCGATCAGTAGTGTCCATTACTGATCGCATCTGCTCATTTTGCACTGCACATTTTTTTTTGTGCAGTAAATACTTTTTTTTTTTTTTTTTTTCAGAAAATACTTTTTTTTTATTACCCCCCCCCTTTTTTTTCTATTTCAAAACTTTAAAAAAAACCTTCACGTGTGAAAACTACCTACACACCCCTCACACTAAATAAAGTTTTACACGTTTCACCCATCACACCCCAATAAAATATAAATGTCCCAATCATCCCAACGAGTGTACTCGGCAGAGGAGGCATACGCCATCCTTGCCTCTGATACCGAGTCGGCCACTGAAGGAGAAGAGGATGCCACTTTCCTCTACCCACTCATCATCATCATCATCATCATCCGCTGATGAGGGACCCTCTAGGAGGCGCCCCAGAACGACAGCTGAGGCAGTCCCCCAGAGTGAGCCCATTTGGACCCCACCCCCTGACGTTTATCAGCCCCAAATTCCAGAGTTTGTGGGAAACTCTGGAATTCAAATTGACTGCACGGGCTTCACCGAAATTGATTTTTAAAAAAATCCTTTTCAGTGACGATTTAGTAAATTTTATTGTGGCCCAAACAAATTTATACGCCCAGCAGTTCATTACCCAGAACCCAATGTCACCATACGCAAGACCCCTTGGTTGGACCCCAGTAACAGCAGCAGAAATGAAAATCTTCTGGGGGCTTGTGCTGCACATGGGGCTTGTTGAAAAAACAGAAATGAGACAGTATTGGAGTGTCTTGTACCACATGCCAATATTTAGTAACGCCATGGCCCGGAATCGATTTGATTCTATTCTGAAATTTTTGCATTATAATGATAATGCACAGTGTCCTCCCCAAAGTGACCCAACATTTGATTGGCTTTTCAAAATTAGGCCCATTCTTGACCACTTCAGCACAAGTTTTCTGAAGTGTACACCCCAGATAAAAATATTTGTATAGACGAGTCCCTGGTACATTTCAAGGGGAGGGTAAAATTCCACCAGTACCTGCCCAGCAAGCGGGCAAGGTATGGCATAAAAATGTACAAGCTCTGCGAGAGTAGGTCTGGGTACACCTATAAGTTCTGGGTTTATGAAGGCAAAGATTCACAGATAGAACCCCCAGAATGCCCCCCTTTCCTAGGAGTTAGTGGGAAACTAGTGTGGGACTTGCTGCACCCCCTGCTGGATAAGGGTTACCACCTCTATGTGGATAATAACTATTATACCAGCTTACTCTCTTCATGTGCCTAAGTGCCAGGTGTACTGAGGCTTGCGGCACAGTACGCAAAAATCAGAGAGGCCTCCCTAGATCCCTGGTAGGGCAACCACTGAGAAAGGGTGAAAGTAGGGCTCTCTTCCATGAAAACATGATGGTGGTTAATTACAAGGACAAGAGGGATGTCCTTGTACTGACCAGCATTCACCCCAACACCAGCTCCCCTGCCGCAGTACGTGGTACCAGTACCACTGTTCTCAAACCGGACTGCATCCTGGCCTACAACAAGCACATGGGAGGAATTGATCTTTCAGATCAAGTTCTGAAGCCCTACAATGCCACACGAAAAACAAAAGTGTGGTACAAAAAACTAGCCGTACACATTGTACAGAAGGCAATGTACAATGCGTAAGTGCTATATAAATCTGCAGGACACGCAGGAACTTTCCTTCACTTTTAAGAATTAGTGATCAAGGCCCTAATTTTTCCCAACCAAGCTGAAGAGGGCCCCAGTACTTTTGCAAGTTACGGTGCCCTAGTTGTACCAGGACAACATTTCCCTGGTGAAGTCCCCCAAACAGCTAGGAAGGGAAGGACCCAAAAACGATGCAGGTTGTGTTAAAAAGGGGGATTAGGAAGGACACTATTTACCACTGCGAAACCTGGCCTGTGCATCAAGGATTGTTTCAGAATCTAACACTCATCCATGGATTAGTTTCATCCTTGATGTACCCTGTAATTTTTTCACTTTATACCTCAGATATATTTCGAATAGCTTACATATCCACTTTTAACCAACCACTAAATATTCATTTCTGTGAGACACCAGTTAGGTCAAAAGTACCCTTTCCACCACTTAAAATGTCCGTACGGGGGTGCTCTTTCCAAAATGGGGTCACTTCTTGGGGTTTTTAGTTGTTGGGGACATCAGGAAATTTTTAAATGCGACATGACAATTAAAAAAACCATGCCTGTTAATTCTGGCCTGCAAAATCCATATTTTGCAGTTTGCCTCTAGTGGCCTGCTGTGCGCCCATACAGCAGGCTACGAGCACATATGGGGTGTTTCCTGAATGGGGAGAAAATGGGGAACACATGGTGGGGTGCATTTTCTCCTTTAACCCCTTGTGAATATGAAACATTGGGGTCTGCTAGTAATTTTTAATTTTCACAAATTGGTGCTTTGAAATGCTTTTACAAGTGTTTCTGCCATCTGTGAGACACCAGTTTGCAAAAAAGTACCCTTTCTACCACTTAAAATGTTCGTATGGGGTGCCCTTTCCAAAATGGGGTCACTTCGTGGGGTTTTTAGTTGCTGGGGACCTCAGGAATTTTTTAAATGCAACATGACAATTAAAAAACCATGTTTGTTAATTCTGGCCTGCAAAATCCATATTTTGCAGTTTTACTCCAGCGGCCTGCTGTGCGCCCATACAGCAGGCTACGAGCACATATGGGGTGTTTCCTGAATGGGGAGAAAATGGTGAACACGTACTGGGGTGCATTTTCTTCTTTAATCCCTTGTGAATATGAAAAATTGGGGTCTGCTAGTTATTTTTCATTTTCACAAATGTGCGCTTTGAAATGCTTTTACAAGTGTTTCTGCCTTCTGTGAGACACCAGATTGCAAAAAAGTACCATTTCTACCACTTAAAATGTTCGTACAGGGGTGCTCTTTCCAGAATGGGGTCACTTCTTGGTGTTTTTAATTTCTGGGGACCTAAGGAAATTTTTAAATGCAATATGGCAATTAAAAAACCATGTCTGTTAATTCTGGCCTGCAAAATCCATATTTTGCAGTTTCCGTCTAGCGGCCTGCTGTGCGCCCATACAGCAGGCTACAAGCACATATGGGGTGTTGCTATAATGGGGAGAAAATGGGGAACGCATACTGGGGTACATTTTCTCCTTTAACCCCTTGTGAATATGAAAAATTGGGGTCTGCTAGTAATTTTTCATTTTCACAAATGTGCGCTTTGAAATGCTTTTACAAGTGTTTCTGCCTTCTGTGAGACACCAGATTGCAAAAAAGTACCATTTCTACCACTTAAAATGTTCGTACAGGGGTGCTCTTTCCAGAATGGGGTCACTTCTTGGTGTTTTTAATTTCTGGGGACCTAAGGAAATTTTTAAATGCAATATGGCAATTAAAAAAACCATGTCTGTTAATTCTGGCCTGCAAAATCCATATTTTGCAGTTTCCCTCTAGCGGCCTGCTGTGCGCCCATACAGCAGGCTACAAGCACATATGGGGTGTTGCTATAATGGGGAGAAAATGGGGAACGCATACTGGGGTACATTTTCTCCTTTAACCCCTTGTGAATATGAAAAATTGGGGTCTGCTAGTAATTTTTCATTTTCACAAATGTGCGCTTTGAAATGCTTTTACAAGTGTTTCTGCCTTCTGTGAGACACCAGTTTGCAAAAAAGTAAACTTTCTACCACTTAAAATGTTCGTACAGGGGTGCTCTTTCCAAAATGGGGTCACTTTTGGGGGGTTTCCACTGTAAGGCCAGCTCAGGGCGTCTTCATGTGTGACATAGCTCCCAATTATTATTCCAGCTATTTCCGCTCTCCAAAAGCCATATGGTGCTCCTTCCACTCTGAAGCCTGCTGTGCGCCAGTACATTGGGCTACAAGCACATATGGGGTGTTGCCGTAATCGGGGGGAAATGGTGACCAAAATGTGGTGTGCATTTTGTCCCGTTATTCTTTGTGAAACTGAAAAATATGGGTGTTAATCAACCTTTTTGTCAAAAAATTGCAATTTTTCATTTTCACTGCCGTGTGTATCCTAATTCTAGGAAACGCCTTTGAGCTCAAAGTGCTAACCACACACCTTGAAAGATTCCTTGAGGGGTGCTCTTTCCAAAATGGGGTCACTTTTGGGGGGTTTCCACTGTAGGGCCAGCTCAGGGCGTCTTCATGTGTGACATAGCTCCCAATTATTATTCCAGCTAATTCCGCTCTCCAAAAGCCATATGGTGTTCCTTCCACTCTGAAGCCTGCTGTGCGCCAGTACATTGGGCTACAAGCACATATGGGGTGTTTCTTTAAACTCCAGAATCGGGGTAATAGATTTTGAGTTTGGTTTTGCTGTTAACCCTTGATGTGTTTCAAGAAAAATGGATTAAAACTTAAAATCTGCTAAAAAAAGTGAAATTTTGAAATTTCATTCCAATTTTTCATCAATTCTCGTGGAACACATAAAGGGTTAACAAAGTTAGTAAAATCAGTTTTGAATAGCTTGAAGGGTGTAGTTTCTAAAATGTGGTGATTTATAGGGAGTTTCCAATATGTAAACCCCACAAAGTGACTTCATAACTGAACTGGTCCTTAAAAAAATGGGTTTTGGAAATCTTCTTAAAATTTTAAGATTTCCTTCTAAACTTTGAAGCCCTATAACGTCCCAAAAACTAAAATGTCATTTTCAAAATGATCCAAACATAAAGTAGACATATAGGGAATGTAAACTAATAACTATTTTTGGAGGTATTACTATGTATTTTGAAAGTAGAGAAATTGAAATTTGGAAATTTTCAAAATTTTTGCTAAATTTGGTATTTTTTTATAAATAAAATAGAAATATTTTGCCACAAATTTACTACTGTCGTGAAGCACAATATGTGACGAGAAAACCGTCTCAGAATGGCCTCGATAAGTAAAAGCGTTCCAAAGTTATTACCACATAAAGTGACACATGTCAGATTAGCAAAAAATGGCCTGGGCAGGAAGGTGAAAACAGGCCCGGGGTAGAAGGGGTTAATAACTAGTAAATGAATACAGTCATATGTTGCCGTTATATGCATGTTATTTAACCTTCAAGTACAGATCTGTATTTACACAGTTAATTCTGTCTCTTTAGTGTTTTTAGTGCAAATATTAACATACTCGGTGACTGTCATGCCTTGTGTTTTTGCATAGTTATGAATTACCTTCATGCACGCATGCACACATCTCCTAGGGCAGATCTCCTGGGCTTTTTCTTGCCTATGAGCCATCTCCATATCTGACATTTGATGCAATGCCAGTGATATGGCTTTGACCCTAGAGCTACTAGTGCACAACAATGTCTGTAGCTAACACTTGCAGGATGTCCAGCACTTGCTGTAAACATCCGGTTTAACATCGCTGCAGCCAGTCACTGACCACAGTGTTGACTGGCTTCTCTTATGTCATGAATAGTGTTCAGCGAAACGAGCTTTGGATCATAGATCCAAAGTCCCTTTGTTCAAAACTTCGTTTGAATGCTGTACGGAGACCCGTCTCCGCACAGCATTCTAATGTATGGGATTCGCGGAGGTGAAATTCATTATGTCCAAAGTCTCAGAAGACAGGTCTCCGTACAGCATTCAAAAGGAGTTTTGAACAACACTAGTCATGACAGATGGTCACATAATGCAAGAGTATTTGTTCTCTGCTGTGGCCAATGACCAGTTGGCTGCGGTAATGTCAAACTGGATGTTTGCAGTGAGGGAGCCCAGTGGAGCATCACAAAACTGGAGGAGAGGGAGCGGGGAGCCAGCACCAGGAAGCAGGTAAGCTTATCTTTACAGGTCTGACCAAGTGTGTGTGTACCCACAAGAATTCATAGATGGATCATCAGTAGAAGTCTGGTTTGGGTCCAGCACCCCCACTGATCATCTGTTCGCATCTACCACAAGTTCCAGAAGTAAACTATGTACATGACTGGAACACTACAGCTCTTTACACTGAGTAGTGGCCGTTCTCAGCTCAACTCCCATTCACTTGAATATTCGTATCAGCTGTCGTACCCGAGAATGGGGTGTTCCAGGTCTGTACACTGTTTACTTCTGGAACCCTTGGCCGATGTTAACAGCTGATTAGTGAGGGTGCCAGACCCCCACCAATCTTCTTTGACCTATCCTGTGAATTCTTGTGGGTACATTTACATTAATGCAGTCCTTTCAAAATGATGATCTACCCTCTGGATAGATCATCAGCATCTGATCGGTGGGGGTCCGACACCCAGGACCCCCGCGGATCAACAGATCATGGCTAAACTCCATTCCAGTTAACAGAGCTTAGCCCCGCCCAGGCTAATGATACTAGTCGTTATGTCACTGTTCCTGAGGGAAACACAGAGAAGGCTGCAGTGCTCCTGCAGCTCCCCTGCCTTCTCAAACAGCTGATCCATTGGGGTCCTGGGTGTCGGACCCTCGCCGATCAGATGCTGATGATCTATCCAGAGGATAGATCATTAGTTTAAAAGAACTGCAGGACCCCTTTAAACCTTCCCCTAAAGAACAGTGTTTTCCAACCAAATGATGGGGCATCCTGCGTGTGGTAACTACAGATATTATTGTGCGCTAGTGACACAAGGGTCAAAGCCATATCGCTGGCAGACAGGGTAAAGAGCCATATGACTTTGATATATCTTTAATGGCTCTGCTTCACATGTCATATCTGAAAGTGGCTCGCAGGCAAGAAAAAGCTGAGAAGTTGTGCCCTAGGTTATACAGTATATGTAAATGTAGGCTGACAATAAGGCATCTATAACTATACAAAGACATGAAAGTCAGTAGGTTTAATTAATATTTGCACTGATAAGCACTAAAGTGACTTAAGAATTTCAAGTGTGTGTATGTGTATGTATATATATATATATATATATATTATATATATATATATATATATATACCACTGTATATATCTGTAACTGAAGGTTAACTAACTCGCATGTATAATGGCACACATTACTGTATTAATTTACTAGTTACTAATATTGATGAGTATTTGGTTCAGGTTAAAATCTTTGCATGTAAAAGCTGGTGTTAGAAAATTGAGATGGTACATAACCTTTATAATCTCAAATAATAACGAAGTCAGTATCGCGCTAGAATTCCTACCTCTCTCCCACCACTGAGTGCCTGAAACTTGCCCACACACCAAATATACAGTCAACTAAGTATTAAATTAATGATACCTTTGTACTTTACAACCGTGGGGTTCTGTTTCTCTGGTCACTTCTCACGAGGTGGTTATGGGCTGGAATCTGTGCCGGCTGTTGCTTGGGACGCGCCCCAGCCGGTGGCACGCTCCCACACTAACAAACAGAAAGTACCTGTGCTCTCTCGAAGCGAATAGTGACGTCACTATCAAAAACTACAGGTGCTGGTAAGGGTCAATGTTCCTCTCAACGCGTTTCGGACAGTACGCTGTCCTTCGTCAGGAGATTTGTTAGTGTGGGAGCGTGCCACCAGCCGGGGCGCGTCCCAACCAACAGCCGGCACAGATTCCAGCCCATGACCACCTCGTGAGAAGTGACCGGAGAAACAGAACCCCACGGTTGTACAGTACAAAGGTATCAGTAATTTAATACTTAGTTGACTGTATATTTGGTGTGTGGGCAAGTTTCAGGCACTCAGTGGTGGGAGAGAGGTAGGAATTCTAGCGCGATACCGAATTCGTTATTAATTACGTCTTTTACTTTTGCAGCAGCGTTTGTGTGGTGCTGCTGCGGTATCGCAGCTTATTCAGCATTGGAATAGGGATATCAGCGCCGAGGGATTTGCTTTATTGTTTACCTTTATAATCTCGTTAATCTCTTAAATGGTCACCAATATATACATAAGCTAAGCAAGTTTTAGACCAAAAAAAAAACTATTTCCTCATTTCCCTGGTTCTCTTCTGGCCTTTGTTTACCTTCAAAAACAACAATCTCTGAGGTTTTCCTCAAAAAAGACTGCCCCTCCCCCTGCTCTGGAAAGGGAGGGAAAAGTGCTGCCCTGAGTGACATGTCTGTCTGCTGGGATACTCACAAGCATGTTGTATGTGTAGGACTACAAGTCCCAGCTGTACAGTGAGGCTGCTGATACAAACAGGAACTTCCCTCTACCTGTTTTTGTGCAGTGCTCTGCAAAACTCCTCCAGTTTGGCAGCTCGGTGTCTGCAGGATGAGGAGGGCAGATACTGTGTCTCTGCACTGCCTGCAGCTGCCCAGCAAAGCCTCCAGCCTTGAGTCTGTTCTGCTGATAGTAGAAGGGGTTAATCTTTCCTGAATAATCCAGTGGGACGGAGACACAAGGCAGACAGCAGTCGCTCAGCCAGTGCAGGGGACATGGCCAGCACAGTGACCTGGTGCACAGACATAGACCCTCCTAAGGCTTGTGTACGAGACATCATCAAAGCAGGGAGAGAAACTGACATCACAGGTCTTGTGACCCTCAGTGAGATCTGAGAAAGGAGCCACTACAGATGAATTAAGTGAATTGTAAGCCTCTTACATTTGGTTAGGCTACTTTCACACCAGCATATTTGCTGGATCCGTCATGGCAAAAACAGTTCCGTCATGATAATACAACCGTCTGCATCCGGTTGTATTATCTTTTAAATAGCCAAGACGGATCCGTCATGAACTACATTGAAAGTCAATGGGGGACAGATCAGTTTTCTGTTGTGTCTGACAATCAGATTGGTCCCCATTGACTTACATTGTAAGTCATGACTGATCCGTTTGGCTCCACTTCGTCATGCAGACACCAAAATGCAGCAAGCAGCATTTTAGTTTCCGCCTCCAAAGCGGAATGCTGGCTGAACTGAAGCAAAACTGATGCATCCTTTTCCATTCAGAATACATTAGGACAAAACTGATCAGACTTGCAAGTGTTTTTGCAGATCCATGAGGGATCCTGCAAAAACGCTGGTGTGAAAGTAGCCTTATTAGAAACCTACAAAGAACAAAAAAAATAACTCAGACAACCCCTTTAAAGGCATTGTGTCACTTCAGCAAATAGCATTTATTATGTAGAGAAAGTTACTACAAGGCAGTTACTAAATGTATTGTGATGGCTGGCACTTTTTTCTGTACTGTGCAAGCACATCCACAACTGATGGATTTCAAGGTGGTCATAACCATGGAAACGAGCAGCGTTTAATGTGATGGAAAAATGAATCAAGCCAGCAAATGAAGCAATATGGTCTATTATATGCTATTATTAATCCTGGCTTATAACCCCCCACAGCTGAAAGTGTTCAGGCCCTATTACAGGCCCTATTACACAGAACGAATATTGTACAGGTTCTCGTGCATGCAAACGAAAATGAACGAGAATCGTGTGATGTAATAAGTATGCAGGAGGTCAACATAGATCAATGGGAAGGGGCTGGTGACTATCCAGTGGACACCAATGACAAAGAGGTACTGTAGGTGGGACATCCTTAAAAATTAGTTCAGGAACTTAGGTCGCAAGCTCCTCAATGGTAGTAATTTATGAAATACTACCTGTGCCACATGCCACACCAAGGAAATAAAGAAGTGGCTCAAAAGCTGGTGTAGAAAGGAGGGGTTTGGGCTCCTTGAGAATTGGTCTGGTTTCTCTGCCGGGTATAGGTTCTTTGGCAGGGATGAGCTGCACCTCAATGGGGATGGTGTATTGGGAAGAAGATGGCTAAATTGTTGAAAAAGTGTTTAAACTAGGGACCAGGGGGAGGGCAATAACATTATAGAAGAGGAAGATACACATAGAGACATGGTGCTAAGTAATGGAGCTGGGAGTAGAATGGAGGAATGGGTCACAACAGACAATAAGGAAAAATCTAAAGTAAAAAAAAAATAACAAAATAACTTCTTAGGTGCGTGTATACTAATTCCAGAAGCCAAACTAATAAAATTAATGATGTCTGAGGAGGACTATGACAGTGAGAATAACTGAGACATGGCTGAATGATAGCTATAACTATGCAGTTAACTTACAGGGTTACAGTGAGTTTAGAAAGGATTGCAAAAACCAGAAAGGGGTAGAGGTTTTGCTTTATTTAAAATCCTGTGTAATGCCCACACTCTGGGAAGATATAAATGAGGGAAATGAACATGTGGAGTGTTGTGTCGGAGTCCTGTGTCTATCGATGCCCTGTGTTCTCTGCAGACATGGGCGCTGCAATACTCATCCAGACGGCCGTCTCCTGGTCTGGTCCCTCTCTTCTCCTAGGCAGTGGCTGCTGGAACATGTAGTGTCTTCTGCTGGTCTGTGTGCTTTGCCTATTGCTGGGATCTCCTGGTGTCCTAAAGGACCCACGCTCTTCTGGCCTCTTAAAGAGCTAGTGCACGTATGTCCAGATCCTTCCCCAGCCTATTGTTGGCCACTCCAAGGTATATAAGGTACCTTTCCCAGTGGGAGAGTGCCTGACCTTTAGGTTTCTAGTGTCTAGTATATAAGTGAAGGTGTTCTGTCTGACTACCCATGTACCGAATTTGTGCTTGAAAATCGACTCTGACTCCACACTACCTGCCTTGACCTTTGTCTGTTCCTTGTATTGCTCCTAAGCCACCTACGCTGACCTCAGACCTGTCTTCTTGTTATGTTAGTACTCTGCCTGCCTTCACCTAGGCCCGTATTCCGACTACTCTTATTACCTGACTCTTTGGTGCTGTGCGCCAATGTCTCTGGCCCATGTGGGTCAACTGCCAACTACATTAGGACTATATTAGGAAGTAGCCGTCTGGTGGCTTCTCCACAGAAAAGTTCAGATCCCTGTACAGAGGTTAAAGGGTGAATAATGGGGGACTGCCAGAATAACACCCTTACAGCTAGCTCACAGTCAATCCAGTTGGTTAGTACAGTGGGTCCACACCCATTGCCATAATATGGAATCCCTATGGGTACAAATACATGGAGGAAAAAACAATAATAAAATACTGATAGGAGTTTGTTGTAAGCCACCTAATATACCAGACCACTAAAAATCTACTACTAAGTGTAATAGATGAGGCATCAAATCATAATGAGGTAATCATTATGGGGGACTTCAACCACCCAGATAGAGACTGGGAAACTGAAACCTGTGGATCTCATAAAGGAAACAGGTTCTTGTCAATAACTAAAGATAATTATTGAGAAGGACCTAGTGGACCTAATATCAGGGGCTGATATACCACCTGTGCAGCCTATCCAGCTGCACAGGGGCCAAGCATGGTATGGGGCTCTCTACTCACCTCTCTCTTCCAGCTGACATCCAGCACAGCAGGATTGTTCAGTGCTGCAGGGGAATGGTGGACAAGCCAACTCCCACAAATGTCTTGCGGTCTACTCCTTGACTAAGGTCTTCCTCTGGGACATTTCTTCTGGTGCCCCGTGCCAGTACTGGAAGGTACCTCCCAGAATAGACAGGTGCACAGGAGTTCCTCACTGACGGGAGGGAGAGTGATCAATTGTCCCAATGAGCATTCAGTTTCAAGGGGACCCCAGTAACCTCCCTTACACCTATTTTATCAATTTGGCAGAAGCCCCAGCAGGACGCAAGTGAAGCCACTAAACTGGAGACCCAGTAGAGTGATAGTTTTACTCACTCCTTTTAAGATCTGCCCAGTGTCTCAGACATTATTTGGAGTGTCCATAAAACAAAATTTATCTTTCCACCTCCCCCCCTTTCCTGGGTATAGATCCACACCGCTATCTATTGGTCATTTATTTTATTTCATTATCTCACCTTACTGAGAGCTGCCAGAACACTTTTTTGTGACATTAGTGCTTCACTGGTCTGATATTTTTGTGACCTCAACTTTTTACACAAAACCAACTACCTATCAATTACCAACACTGATAGACAAGATGGCCAAGTATGGAAAATATGTGATTAAAGAGGGTGGTCAATCCCAAAGATCCACCATTGTTAAAGGTGCCATCGAGAAGTTTATAAAAAAGTTTAGGAGGGGTGCAAACTCCCACTCCTAAAATGTCAAGCTCCCAGGAATCACAGCACCCTTGTGAAGAATCCGAAGTGGATTGCCTATTTATCGGGCCTTTCTGCAAAACGCTCTGGCCAAAGCCTTAGAACCACCAGTCAAAGATCTCAGTGACAGTAAAAAAGATACAGTATGAGGCAAATAGGGATTCGAGTGGGCACTTTGGAAAAAATGCTCAAAAGGCTATTTGTGAGCACACAGAAGAAGTTGCTAGTCACTTTAAATCTTACCTCAATGCCACATTTGATCACATAGAAGACAAAGAAAATGGAGGCCGCAGAAACAACTTACGAATCCGAGGCCTCCCGGAAACAATTTTACCAGAATCAATATTGGATACTGTGAAACGCCTCTTCATATCTCTTCTGGGAGGTGACTATCCAGAGCAAATCATTATGGAAAGAGCTCATCGAGCTGTCACAGTTCAGGGGAATGTGCAGCCCTGAACTCAACCCCACCACTGACCCTGCCTACTTGCACGGCCCATCCTAGGCAACGGAGTACAACTAGTCGACAGTCCCTAGCCTAGGTACATGCTGGGGCATAAAGGGAGGGGAAACAATGGGAGAAAACAATAAACAAAGACAGAACACACACAATATAAGAATATCACCAAGCCGAGGTCAAACCAGGAAGTCACGTCAAAAACCAGGGCAACGAGCAAAAGCAGAGTCAAACACACGAGCCGAGGTCAAAGCCGAGAGGAAACGAAGTACCAGAGGATGAGACAAGGATGGGGTCAAATTCACAAGCCAGAAATCGAAGCACAAGGTCAAAGCAGTTCAAATCCCAAGTTACAGGCATAAAGACCAATCACAGTCAACCTGTGGCCAGCAGGCTGCCTGTTTAAATAGGCCCAGCAGATGGGGTCACGTGACGTGGTCAGCATCACATGACCCAAATCAAAACAAATCAATACACCTTAGCGCTGACTCATGGGCGTCGGCACTCAGCTTCCCTGCTGGTTGTTTTCCAGGGGATGGAGGAAGCCGGCCGCGCTTGTGAACCGTGTGTCGCTGGGTCCTCCCCTCCCCTGGGTTGCAAGACCTTCTCACAATCCCCTCAGCTGCTCCTCGCACCCCGTGGGAACTAGTTGTTCATTCTACAAGATTGAAGAAGAAGCCTGGGAAATTCACCTCAAGACACCTGCTGTTTGATAACACTCGAGCCTCCTGGGAGGGAGAAACCTCTCAGTCCTGATATCCTTTTTTGTAGAGTGACTCTAATAGCCGCAATATGTTTTATTCCACCTACTGTGGATATGTTTGAGGCTTAGTTTATTCTTTAGGAGTTACACATCTGTTTTGTATAATGTTGGTAACATAATTATCTACCTTTCTCTATGATTACTCTTTAGAACTGCTAGGTGGTCAGGGTTTGCCTTTTCTAGTGAACATAGTAATGCTCACATCATTTAAGTCATTGTTTTTTATTGTTTTAATTCTCACCTACCATTTTCTGATGTGGGCCCTGTTGCATGCTATTGGCCCTAGATTGACCTTTGTGCTACTGTCTGCACCACTGTAACAGCTCTTTCATACTTTACTCCCTTCCTTTCCCTCTCATCCTCTGTTATTGACTTACACATTCAATTGTTCTTCACTGGTTCTTGCATATTGTCAGACGTCTTACTCTTGTTTTCTCCTATAGCTGAATTCAAGGTAATGTCCTTTTAGAACAAAAAAGAAGTCAAATTTTCACGAACCCATAAAGTGCCTATTGCGCTGTTACAGAAAAAAAACATTTTAAGGCGGCTTAAAATCCCTGCTCTTCCCCACAAGCTCTTTTCTAAATGGTACCATAGTACATACACTACAGCTTCTAGGGGAGTTTCTATCGCTATTAACACTAACATTCCTTTTCAACTTCTCACAGAAACTGTAGACCCTGATGGTAGATACCTCTTTATTAAAAGGATGGATAGGGAACTCTATATACTCTATTGCAAATTTATATGCTCCAAATACAAACCAAGTAAAATGGCTCACGCAGACATTGCAAAAATTCAGGCAGTTCGCAGAAGGAATAAAGATAGTTGGAGGTGACTTTAATCTTTCGGTGAATTTTATCCTAGACTCCACTTGTTACTCTCATATCTCCTATATGACTCTGAGACACCTCACTTGTGCCCTGCAAGACCTACATTTGGTGGATGTCTGGACCTTTTACTCGGATGCCCATAACACCTATCACAGACTGGACTTTATTTTCCTTTCACAAACCTATATATCTCATATTCGCAAAGCAGATATTGACGACATTCTCCTCTCTGCCCATGCTCCTGTATCAATCACTTTTACTTCTCCTGACTTGCCAAAAGGGGTTTGGTGCTAGAGGTTGAATGAACCCTTAACCCCTTCATGACCAGCGCCGTACATGTATGGCGCTGGCCGTGACTTTAACCACTTCAAGACCAGGCCTAATTTTTCAAATCTGACATGTGTCACTTCATGTGGTAATAACTTTGGAACACTTTTACTTATCCAAGCCATTCAGAGATTGTTTTCTCATGACACATTGTACTTCATGTTAATGGTAAATTTGAGTCAATATGTTTTACCTTTATTTATAAAAAATCTAAATTTACTGAAAATTTTGAAAAAAAATCACAATTTTTTAAATATGAATTTCTCTGCTTTTAAGTTGCATAGGGATATCTAATAAAATTGTTATTAATGAACATTCACCATATGTCCACTTTATGTTGGCATAATTTTGGAAATGTAATTTTATTTTTTTAGGACGTTAGAAGGCTTCAAATTTTAGATGTAATTTTTAAGATTTTCATGAAAATTTCCAATAGTTAATTTTAAAGGACCTTTGCAGTTCTAAAGTGACTTTGAGGGGCTTAAATAATAGAAACCTCCCATAAATGAACATATTTTAGAAACTACAGCCCCCAATGTAATAAAAACTGATTTTACAAAGTTTGTTAACCCTTTAGATTTCCCACAAGAATTAAAACAGAAGGAAGGTGAAATTTAAAATATATATTTTTTTTCGCAGATTTTCAATTTTTAATTCATTTTTCCCATAAAATAGCAAGGGTAAACTGCAAATCAAACCTGAATATTTATTTTCCTGATTCTGAAGTTTGCAAAAACACCCCATATTTGGTTGTAAACTGCTCTGTGACCGGCAGTAATGAGAGGGAGATAGTACAAGCATTTGTGATCGCTTTGACAGCTTGTCAGAGTGATCAAAAGCCTGGAGGCCAGGAAAAAAGGTCTCAGGTTAAAGCTCCATGTTCTTGGCTGTCAGGAGGCAGCTGAGTCATGGAGCTTCTATGTACAGGTGCTGCACACAGGGGGCAAAGCTGAAGGACGTTTATAGTCAATGGGCAGACTTGAAGTGGTTAAAGATGGCGCCCGCTCCGTGATGGCCGCGGGTGACCTGCATATCCAACTAGCAGGCACCCGCGGCTAACGTCCGCGACCGGCAGTAATGCCGATCGCGGACATTTAACCCCTCGGGTGCCGCGGTCAAGCCTGACCGTGGCACCCGAAGGCGGCAAACACCGGAAGCGTACGCTTCCAGTGTTGCTCCGGCTTCCCGGTGTGGCGATCGGAGGAGCCGGAGCGTGCCTGCAGCAGCCCCTGTCATAGTAAATGACAGGAGGGTGCTGCATAGGCTTTCCTATGGAGCCCTTGCCTGTAATCGGGCTCCATAGGAAAGCACTAAAATCATCATAGACTCCAATGTAAGTGCATTGGAGTCTATGATATAAGTAATCAAATGATTGCTTCTTATAGTTCCTTATGGGAACTATAAAAAAGTGTAAAAAAATAAATAAATAAAAAAACGTAAAAGTTCAAATCACCCCCCTTTCACGAAAATAAAAATAAAAGTATTAAAAAAACATCATGGGTATCGCCGTGTGCGAAAACGCCCAAATTATAAAAATAAAAAAAAATATTTCCCATACGGAAAAAAGCGAAATGGAAAAAAAGCGTCAAAATGGCCGATTCACCATTTTTTGTTGCTTTTAAAAAAAAATAAAAAATTTTATAAAAAGCGATCAAAAAGTCATAGAAACCCCAGAAAAATGTCCAACTTTATAATTTTTATCACTATCAAAATGCAAGAAAAACTATACATATTAGGTATCTCCGGATTCGTACTGACCAGTAGAATGAAAGTAACTGGTCAGTTTTAACGCACATCGAACGCTGTAAATAAAAAAATCTGTAAAAATGTGGCGGAATTGCGTTTTTTTTTGCAATTTCATCCGATTTGGAATTTGTTTCCCGCTTCCCACTACACCATATGCAATATTAAATGGTGACATTGGAAAGTACAACTTGTCCCGTAAAAAACAAGCCCTCATACAAGCTATGTGAACAGAAAAATAAAAAAGTTATAGCTGTATCAAGGCAGTTAGCGCAAAACGAAAATGCAAAACCGAAAAAACCTCCGGGGCTGAAAGGGTTAATAGAGGAACCAGCTGTGTCCCAGTCGATATTGGATTGCCTCACTAGCTACTTTGAGACTAATGCTATCCCACATACCTCACAACCTATTATTTGGGAGGCACATAAGGCTGTCATACAGGGAGAGTTGATCTCCATTAGAAGTCGACTGACATCTGGCCTTTTTGAATCACTATTGTCCCAGGCCTCCAAACTAGAAAACTCCGATAAAACGATCTAGAACCCAAGCTGTTAACTTTCAGAAAGAACTAAGATTAAAAATATTCTTAACATATGCACAACTAAGCTATTTCAATGACCATTTAGACAGGAGTGCATCTGTCTAATGCCCTTTAAAAACAGGTACACTAGGGCAGTGTGAACTTTAAATGCCCTGGCATTTCAGGGGTTAAAAAAAAAAAAAACCCTCAACCCTTTGCATGCATGGGGACACTCACACCTCACTGGATGCAGCAGACCTGCGCTCCCAATGTGATGATATCACAGCATCACACTTGGAACATCAGATCCTGCTGCCTCCAGTGGGGTGCAAGTGTCCCCATGCATGCAAGCGGTTGAGGGTTTTTTTTGGGTCGGCATTGAAAAAAAAATGTTGGAGCCACTATGGGGGACATTATTAATGGTGGAGGCCACTATGGGAACATAATTTACAATGGGGCCACTATGGGGGACATTATGTATACTGAAGGGGTTCGGATAAGCCAATGAAATTCATCTGCTTTTAATAGTAGTTAAAAACTGATGCAAAACAGGAGTTAAAAGTGCCCAGGCGGCTAGAAAATGGATGCACAAATTATGTGATACAGGATGCACAAATTATGTGATATACATGGGACTGTATATTAAAGGTGTGTTATTTACATGGGACTGTGTGTTGGAGGAGGCTAATGGGAGGGTACCAGGGGTGTAGCTAAAAGTGCAGCTTGGGCCCCCCTTCCTATGATTTGCGGCAAGGGGCAGGGAGCACATAGCCATTCTGCTACCTGAGGCAAAAATTGAAACAGCACCCTCCATGCCGAATTCTCAACCTAACCCCCTCACTCCAGCCCTGCTGTTAAGGACATACTTGGAAAGATTACATTAAAGTTTTGAAAACCATGTATCATTTTCTTTTCACTTCACACACACACTTGCTACTTTTGTGTTGGTCTATCACATAAAATCCTAATAAAGTATATTTAAATTTGTGGGTGTAACATGAAAAAACATGGAAACTTTTAAAGGGTTTCGGTCATCATTTAGCATTGCAAACCGAGTGTCATTTGCAATACGCAAATGACACCTGATGACAGATACGTTAATTTTATAGTTTCCTGTAGCGTAGGTTTGGAGAAAATAGTGTTTTTAAAATATGTAAATGAGCTTCCCTAGGTGCAGGGGGCGTTAATCCTGCACCTAGTAGCGACGTAATTCCTCCTCTTACCCCTCCTCTGTTGCGGTGATTGACAGGGCCAGGCAGCCAGCTCTTTCGGCTCCTGAGACTGTCCGAGTGCGAAATCCCACGCCTGCGCATTGCGATCAACAATCCGCGCATTCGCTTTCCGCGATTTCGCATTCGGACAGGGCCGGGAGCCGAAAGAGCTGGCTGCCTGGCCCTGTCAATCACCGCAATGGAGGAGGGGTAAGAGGAGGAATTACGCCGCTGCTAGGTGCAGGGGGCGTTAGGTGTAGGGAAGCTCATTTACATATTTTAAAAACGCTATTTTCTCCAAACCTACTCTACAGAAAACTATAAAATTAACATATCTGTCATCAGGTATCATTTCCGCATTGCAAATGACACTCGGTTTGCAATGCTAAATTCTGATGACAGAAACCCTTTAAGAGGTATAAATACTTTTTAAGGGACTGTGCAGAGTACTGTATGTTGGAGGGGGGCGAAGAGCGGGTGTAATGTTATTTACATGTGACTGTATGTTGGAGGGGGCTGGATAGATGGTATGATATTATTTATATAGGACTAAATGTTGGGCTTGAGAGATAGTGTCATGTTATTTACATGGGACTGTATGTTGGAGGCAGCTGGGGCATTAAAGGAGTGCCTTATGGAGGGACCTTATGACTACTCAAGGCACTATAGGAAGCCTTATTACCACTGGGGGGTACTATAGGGGGTCTTATTTCTATTAGGGGTTCTGTGGGGGCATTATTACTACTGGGGGAAATATGGAGGGCTTTTCCACTAATGGAGGCATTCTTGGGGGTATTATTTCTATTGGGGAATCTGTGGGCCTTAGTTCTTCTAGGGGCTCTGTGGGGGCATTATTAATACTGCAGGGCTCTTCTACTAATGGAGGCATTCTTGGGAAGCATTATCAGTATTGGAGGCACTGTAGGGTCAGTACTACTAATGGGGACATTCTGTGAGGGACTTACTATTGGTGGGACTTTGAGGAGAACTATTACTCGAGGGAGCTATCTTTATGGGACTATTACTTCTTCAGGATAGTATTTGGGGGCATTAGGGTGCACAGTGGATGCAGTATTGTTTCTAGCAACACTGTTGAGGCACCAGGTTGGGGAGAATGATAGAAAAGAGAGGCGCCTAAGATGTCTGTGTGGTAAACTGCAGAGATGAGACCTGACTGAAAGAATGCGTCATGATGGTCTGGGCCGAACGGAGAAGAAAGGAAAGAATGTCTACATCAGAGGAGGAGACATCACTGGATGTAAATGGTATTTAGTGCTGAATTTTCCTGGCTGGTGGGGGGACGAGTTGGATTGAAAATTAGCAGTGGCTGCAGCATTAACTAGGTAGAGGAGGAGGAGAGAGAAGGCCTATTCTCCTCCCTCTCCTCTACGGTGCTAAGTGTTAAGCTGATTGGTGGAACAGCAATGAACAGGAACTGCTGCTCCACCAATCAGCTCAGTCGCACTCAGTGATAGGCACCAGTGCCATCAAGGAGGAAGCAGGAGCTGCTATGTGACATGATACACTATCGCTGACATGCCATTAGTCAGCAGACAGGTGAATGGACTGTGGAAAGAGATACCTAATTTATTAAGAGTTGGACTTCTTAGTAACACTGACATAAGAAACGTCAGACTTTGTACAATCTTCCCCATGGTCATTTGTTGATTATTTGCAACGTGACTTTCTGTTAAGGGTGCATGCATATGGGAGAGTTGTGAGGGATAGCAGACGGCCTAAGGAGTCTTTCGCTGTCATTAAAGTGCCTAGGGTACCATGAACTCTTAATATAGCAATGAACATGAGTATAAAAATAATGCCGTAAAATGCATTTGCTATAATGCACCGCATTCAATATCACTAAAGAATTGGTGTCCGGACGACGACTCTGATGGCCGTGTAACAGCACAGCTCCTGCCTGCACCTCCGCGATTTGGCCAACTACAACCACACAAGAGGCCTGATGGGGAAGAAAACGGCCCTTCGAAGGTCCCCTCATCCTCCTCATTCCCCCTCTTCATCGAGGACCTTGGAGGAGTGCTGGGAGAGGGCCCCAAGATCGGCGGCAGCGGGGAAGCGCTCAATAGCACCAGGAGACTCCTGCCATTGCTCCCTCCCCCCACCATGTCAGAGCACTCATACGGGCACACGGGGAGAAGCGAGCACCCTGAATACCTCAGCTCCATCCCCTCAATATGTTGCACAGGGACTAGAAGCGCTGGATTCACCGCTGTCCCCAGACGCCAGGGACTTCCATACCGTGGTCCCCTCCTTGCTGGGATCCAACATGGCGGCCACAGACCACGCTGCCTCAAGGTCTCCTCCTGTACAAGGTAGAGTCTCCCCGCCTCCGCCCTCCTCCCCTGCGACCTCATGCTCTCCTGGAAGCCCTACAAAGTCTCCCACAGTGAACCCCTGGCCACAGGGCTCTGAAGCTTGCCCCTCTGTTCCAGGATTAGGGTCTGATGATCCCAGGGCTTCCTTGGCACCCTGGGCTACTTCACCCAGCCCCCCTGCATCGGCTGCTGTCTCTCCTGACCCCCCTCATGCATGGGAGGCCTACTTCAGTCAGTTTCCTACTAAAGAGGACTTTAAAATGTTCATTTCTGAAGTTACAGGGGCTTGCAGAACAGAAATAGCCACTGTTCGCGGCGATATTAAGCATATTGTCAACCGAGTGGATTCCTTAGAAAATGCGCACGATGACACCAGGCAATACATTTCTACCTTGCATGTGTCTATAACGTCTCAAACGGCAGTCATTGATGAGCTATATCATCCTCTTGTTCATCTCCTTTCTGCACTATCATGGCACACTGTGTAACCTTGAATGTCAAAGGGCTCAACTCCAATGCTAAGAGGAGACTCCTTCTTTTGGAGTTGAAATCCCTTAAGACAGATATAGTGTTCCTTCAAGAGACCCGCTTTGACAAAAACTCCTCCTTCCGATTTGTCGCACATTTGTATCCCATAGCGTATTCAGCAACACACTCTCGTCGCAAGGCAGGGGTAGCTATACTCATCTCTAATGTCATCAGGGGATAGTATAGATACAAAAATGTTCAAAAACGAACTAACCCAAGTAGTGATACATTTGTGGAAGGCACAAGCTGCTCACCTCTTACCAACTCCCTCTCCTTTGGCAAAAATAAAAGACCTTCCATCTCTTTATCTTGATCAACAACACGTCCACTCCCCAGACCAGCTTCACACCTTAGATATTCCATTAGAAAGCATAATGGAATGTGGGACCATAAAATCCTTAGACGAAGTGAATTCAATAATAAGAGGGAAACCATTGAATTTTCTAACATATAATACTCTTAAATTAGCACCTCCTTATACACACAAAAGAAAGACTTAGATAGACAGATGACAGAATTTGAGACCTTAATAGCTCAATGGAAAACGCCTGTTAAAGTACTCTCAAGACTATATAACCTCATACTCACTAAAAATATACCACTAAAGAGGACGTATATAAGTCTATGGGAGAGAGATCTAGGGCTTGAATTTTCATCTGATGCAGTCTCCTCCATTTATAAACGCTCCCATGGCCCATCATACAAGATAATAACTCGATGGTATGTGACACCGGTTAAAACCAATTTATGGTACCCTTCCATCCCTGATACCTGCTGGAGATGTGAAGTGGAGAGGGGGACTTATCTGCGCATCTGGTGGTCTTGTCCTAAACTAATACCATACTGGACATCTGTGCTGGAAACAGTAAAGTCCATATGCTCATTAAGAACTACATTAATCTTCCTGAACTGGGAGGACTCGCAACGACATGTGCGGAGCAAGTCCCTTCTTTCATTTTTACTAGCAGCAGCTAAACTACTTATACCGCCCTTTTGGAGAACAACATTATGCCCATCTTTATCCCAATGGCTACGTAAAGTAGATCAAATACATGACATAGAAAAAATAGCAGCTTTAGCACAACACACTTATAACAAGTTTGAGCAAGTGTGGACCCCATGGATCAACTACCGCAAAACCTCTACTTTTCTTCAACACATTGCGGAAGATGATTACGTACAAAATGCCACTTAGAGACACACAGGACAGTCTAAAACCTACGCCTACTGACACTTCCTCCACATCTCTAACAAGATATTAATAAATCTCATTGAGATCTTGGGATTTACTCCCCCCCTACCCCTCCCCTTTTAACCCACCCCCTTCCAATCACTCTTAATACACCCCATCCTCTCCACTTCCTCTACCCCTTTTTTTTTTTCATAAAAGATGACACATTGGTGCCATTAAGTTTATTAACAAATGTTTATTTGGTTACGTTCTGAATGACATAACACATGGAGCATCTATTCTTATGTCTGTATGTTGTGCCATTCCTTTATTATTTGCACTAGAAGTTATGAATGAATTGCTATTAGCCTTCAGTAAGGGTACAGAGGGGAGGTAACCAGTTGGGGGGGTGTACCGGCACAGACTGACTCTAGCCAATCAGTGCTGCCATGTTCAGACTATGCAGGTACACACCCCAACTGGTTATGGATCTTAAAGGGGTCGGATATAGGGCAGATCACATGGTCTGATCATACCCGGGGTTAATCTGGGACAGGGTTACTCTGGCCTGTTACAGCGGGAGATCCTGTGTAAGCCCCAGCACACCACGTGAAGAGAACCTAGGAACTACAATATTAAATGTGGTATCTCTCATGTTGAACACCTCCGACCAAAAAGTGTCAAGCTCATGTGAAGGAGGTTTGCCTCTGAGTCAGCACAGCGGGGACATTGGGCATCCGGTCTAACTCCCATCTTATAAAGCAACAGTGGTGTTCTATAAACTCTATGTAACAGGAACAGCTGCGACCTATGCTGTGTCGGGATAGAACAGGTGTGTACTCCAGAAGGGACTGCCACTAGTCAGAAGATAAAGGCCTCACATCCTTCTCCTATTTCTCCTTCAAACCAACTATTGGATCCCCCAAACTCTTATCCAGAAGGAAACCATAGGCAAGAGAAATGAGTGTATATGAGGTGGACACTTGTACCACCTGATCCAACAATGCTGTATTGGCAATACTCATAGGGACTTCTTTGTCCTGGTATTCTATGGCATGACGTAGTTGTAAATTTGAAAACAAAGCTAGATCTATGTAGACCAAACTCTGTTTGCATTTGTTGAAACAATTTCAAAGCCGCATTATCAAACACCTGGTGGATATAGCAAATCGCTTTTTGTGCCCACACCTCAAACCCCTCTAATTTATATAGTTCCCATAGGTATACATTCTGCCACAAAGGGGCATATTTGGTACAATCCTTGATGCCCAACTAGGTTTGACAGTCCACCAAACCTTGTGCATGAGTTGAAATGTAGGTAGACTAGGAGTATATAGCTTAAAGGGGTATTCCCATCTCATTGATCATAGTTCAAAACTAAATACTGGTGGCCTTGATAATGTTTTTAATTGGAGGTTATTAGCCATATTGCCCTCATTTTGATATAATGCAATTTTCCTACCCTGCTGTTGATAGTTGGTTTCCCTAGGTTATGGCCCGCTTTCCACGGATCCATAGCGGGCCGCGCTTGCGCAGAGTGCAGACAGTCTTCACCCAGGCAGCCGCTGCTTTCTGCCGGAGCGCGCACGTAGCCGCGCATGCGCAGATCATCTTCCTTCCCTGCGATGTCTGATACAGAGCAGCGCTTGCTCTGTATCAGAAGCGGGCAGCCACGCATGCGCGGTAATTCTTTTGTGTCTGTGCTCGCATATAGAGCCGCGCATGCTCTGTATGCGATCACAGACATCGCTGGAGAGACAGAGAAGAGAGAATCGCGAGCTGGAGACACGGACCTGCATCTACAGAGGTAAGTATAAAAAAAAAATTAAAAAAACCCACTATATACACCAACGATTTTTGGCCCCAAAATATTGGTTCTCATATATATATTTTTATGATGGACATTGTTTTTTATTTTTTTTATTTTGATACTGGGGACACTGGGTGTGGATGGGGGCCATTATACTGTGGAGGGAGGGTGAGTGGGGCACATAAATTTATTGTATTTTGGGGTGGGGGGGGAATAGGAACATGATAGACAGTGGGGAGCGCTATTTTATTTTGAGGTGCACAGATTTTTATTTTTATTTTTTTATATTGATATTTGGGACAGTAGGGGAAAATAAATGTAGTGTAAAGGGAGACTGGGTGTGGATGGGGGGCCATTATACTGTGGAGGAAGGGTGAGGGGGGCACATAAATGTATTGTTTTTTATTGGGGGGGATAGGGACATGAGACACACTAGGGAGCGCATTTTTATTTTGAGGTGCACAGATTATTATTATTTTTTTTAATATTGATATTAGGGACACTAGAGGGAAGATAAATGTGGTGTAAATGTACACTGGGTGTGGATGGGGCCATTATACTGTGGAGGGAGGGTGAGGTGGGACATAAATTTATTATCTCTGGAGGGGGGGGAATAGGGACCTGATAGACACGGGGAGCGCATTTTTATTTTGAGGTGCACATTTATTTTTTATACATTGATATTAGGGACACTAGGGGGAAAATAAGGCCCCTTTCACACGGGCGTGATGTCCGCGTGGGTGCAATGTGTGATGCGAACACATAGCACCCGCACTGAATCCTGACCCATTCATTTTAATGGGGCTTTTCACATGAGCAAACTTTTTCACGCATCTGTTTGTTGTTGCGTGAAAATCGCAGCATGTTCTATATTCTGCGTTTTTCACGCAACCCTGGCCCCATTGAAATGAATGGGTTTGCGTGAAAATAGCATTGCATCCGCAACCAGGTGCGGATGCAATGCGGGATTCACTGATGGTTGCCTAGCAATGTTGTTTGTAAACATTCAGTTTTTTCTGCTTCGCGGATGTACTGTGCGGATGTACTGTGACATCGCTGTGTTTATTATCCCTGTACTGTGACATCGCTGTGTTTATTATCCTGTACTGTGACATCACTGTGTGTATTATCCCTGGACTTTGACATCACTGTGTTTATTATCTCAGTACTGTGACATCGCTGTGCTTATTATCTCTGTACTGTGACATCACTGCCGCTGCTGGTTGTATCTGGCTGGCGAAGGGAAAAAGGGGGGACCCCACGCCATTTTTTAAAAAATTATTTAATTATTTTTGTAAAAAAATGGCGTGGGGTCCCCCCTTTTTCCCTTCGCCAGCTAGATACAACCAGCAGCGGCAGCCTGGCACTACCAGGGTGGGAAGGGACACGGTTATTGGCCCTTCCCAGCCTAATGGTACCAGCCTGCAGCCTCCCCAGGGCCAGACCCTCAATTTAGAAGGTCCGGTCCTGCAGGTACCCGGCTCTTCCCGGCACCCCTGGTGGCGGTGGGTGTCGAGGTAATAGATGTTGGGGTTAGTGCTGGCCTGCCATACCGGCAAGCACTAAGCCCAGTATTAGTAATCAGGGCCGTCTGTAGATAGCCATAATTACTAAAACTGTAGTATTGTAAAAAAAAACACACACACACAAGTATAAAACATTTTATTGAAATAAACACTCCCCCAGACCCCTGTTTGACCATTTTATTAAAAAAAAAAAAAAAAAAAAGCTGGTCCGACGTAGTCCACCGAATACGACGTAGTCCTCTGCATTCACGACCCTGAAAAGTAGAAAACAAACACACAAACACAGACCACTTACCTCTTCCTGCACTGGGATAATACACACAGCGATGTCACTGTACAGGGATAACAAACACAGCGATGTCACTGTACAGGGATAACAAACACAGTGATGTCACCGTAGAGGGATAATAAACACAGTGATGTCACAGTACAGGGATAATAAACACAGTGATGTCACAGTACAGGGATAACAAACACAGTGATGTCACAGTACAGAGATAATAAACACAGTGATGTCACTGTACAGGGATAATAAACCTCAGATCAACACATTGTGCCCCCATCAGACCTCAGATCAGCGTCTTGTGCCCCCATCAGACCTCAGATCAACACAATGTGCCCCCATCAGAGCTCAGGTCAGCGTCTTGTGCCCCCATCAGACCTCAGATCAGCGTCTTGTGCCCCATCAGACCTCAGGTCAGTGTCTTGTGCCCCCATCAGACCTCAGATCAACACAATGTGACCCCATCAGAGCTCAGGTCAGCGTCTTGTGCCCCCATCAGACCTCAGATCAACACAATGTGCCCCCATCAGAGCTCAGGTCAGCGTCTTGTGCCCCCATCAGACCTCAGATCAGCGTCTTGTGCCCCCATCAGACCTCAGATCAACACAATGTGACCCCATCAGAGCTCAGGTCAGCTTCTTGTGTCCCCATCAGACCTCAGATCAGTGTCTTGTGCCCCCATCAGACCTCAGATCAACACAATGTGCCCCCATCAGACCTCAGGTCAGCGTCTTGTGCCCCCATCAGACCTCAGATCAACACAATGTGACCCCATCAGAGCTCAGGTCAGCGTCTTGTGCCCCCATCAGACCTCAGGTCAGCGTCTTGTGCCCCCATCAGACCTCAGATCAGCGTCTTGTGCCCCCATCAGACCTCAGGTCAGCGTCTTGTGCCCTCATCAGACAGAACTGTATGGGTAGCGGTTCAGGCACAGTGTGAGAGAGAAAGACAGATGTAGCAGAGCTGTATGGGTAGCGGTTCAGGCACAGTGTGAGAGAGAAAGACAGATGTAGCAGAGCTGTATAGGTAGCGGTTTATCCACAGTGTGAGAGAGAAAGACAGATGTAGCAGAGCTGTATGGGTAGCGGTTCAGGCACAGTGTGAGAGAGAAAGACAGATGTAGCAGAGCTGAGTTAGAAGTTGCTTAGCTATTGGGGGAGGTGAAGACAGATGTAGCGGAGCTGTATAGGTAGCGGTTCATCCACAGTGTGAGAGAAAGACAGATGTAGCAGTGCTGTATGGGTAGCAGTTCAGGCACAGTGTGAGAGAGAAAGACAGATGTAGCAGAGCTGTATGGGTAGCGGTTCAGGCACAGTGTGAGAGAGAAAGACAGATGTAGCAGAGCTGTATAGGTAGCGGTTTATCCACAGTGTGAGAGAGAAAGACAGATGTAGCAGAGCTGAGTTAGAAGTTGCTTAGCTATTGGGGGAGGTGAAGACAGATGTAGCATAGCTGTATAGGTAGTGGTTCATCCACAGTGTGAGAGAAAGACAGATGTAGCAGAGCTGTATGGGTAGCAGTTCAGGCACAGTGTGAGAGAGAAAGACAGATGTAGCAGAGCTGTATGGGTAGCGGTTCAGGCACAGTGTGAGAGGGAAAGACAGATGTAGCAAAGCTGAGTTAGAAGTTTCTTAGCTATTGGGGGAGGTGAAGACAGATGTAGCGGAGCTGTATAGGTAGCGGTTTATCCACAGTGTGAGAGAGAAAGACAGATGTAGCAGAGCTGTATGGGTAGCGGTTCAGGCACAGTGTGAGAGAGAAAGACAGATGTAGCAGAGCTGTATGGGTAGCGGTTCAGGCACAGTGTGAGAGAGAAGGACAGATGTAGCAGAGCTGTATAGGTAGCGGTTCAGGCACAGTGTGAGACAGAAAGACAGATGTAGCAGAGCTGTATGGGTAGCGGTTCAGGCACAGTGTGAGAGGGAAAGACAGATGTAGCAGAGCTAAGTTAGAAGTTGCTTAGCTATTGGGGGAGATGAGGACAGATGTAGCAGTGCTGTATAGGAATCTGTTGAGCAAAAGAGCTAGAGGGGATTGGTGAGGGATGATATAGCAGACCTGTATATGCATATGCTGGATATGCATCTATATATATATATATATATATATATATATATATATAGTCAAAAGTGTATAAACAACTGCAGTAGATCTATAATGTAAACAAATCTGCATCAGTGCTGGTGGTTGGGGGATGGTAATATTTTATGTGAGGCAATAGCACAGATAATTAGGTTACTAGCTAACATGCTATGGGGACAATGTACAATAGTAAATTATTGTTTTTATGGTAAGAATGGTCTTGTAAAAGATAAAACATGTTTTGTGTGTAAAACTATATTAGAATGCAAGAGAGCCACTTGTTACTGTCTGCTTAGCTCACTTTGGCTCTGAGTGAGGCTTCCACAGCAGGAAAGAGGTGCTTCACAGACACTGCAGGCTGATGACTCATACTATCCACATGAACGAGCACGCAAGGACTGAGCTCTCAGTGTGATGTCATAAGGAGGCGTGGCAGCCCTTCACTCAAACTGCCTAAGCCCGCCCAGCCTTAGAAGCAGGAAACCAGGAAGTGAACTGCAGAGCTGGCTGCTGGTAAGGCTGAAATAGCAAGATGAGAATACCCCTTTAAGAGCATGTGCCACCAGCGTCCCAATCAGAGAGTGATTCCCAACAAGACAGGTTCCAACCTTGGATATGTTGAAGTTGTGCTGCAATGAAGTAAGTCCAGGGGTGTGGCAGTGGGACTCCCACACTATCTTTAGCAAGTTGCAACTTGGACAATTTTATCCTAGGTACCCCGTTCTTCCAGACCAGATCTCTAAATAGCCCATCTATCCTTCTAAAGAAATGCTGAGGGACCCAGACCGGGGCATTATGTAGAATATATAACAACTGTGGCATTAGTATAATTTTAACTTAATTCACCCTACCTATCATCATGGACAGTGGTAGTTTAATCCAGGCCTCCACTTTGCATTTCATCCTGTCTAGTAGGGGTAATAGATTGAGCTCAATGTATTGGAGACCTCCCTTGTAATCCAAACTCAAAGATATTTAAACTTGGGCACCAAGAGTATGAGAATATTTTCCAGCATAGATGATATCTTTCTAGGGGACATAGGTAGCAGCTCAGATTTTGTCCAATTAATAGACAGACCTGAGAAAACCCCAAATCGATCTCTAATTCTCATTATTACAGGTAAGGCTTCTGTTACTTTATTAACAAACAAAAGGAGATCATCGGCATATAAAGCTACTCGTTCTTCCCCATGCGCATACACAAAACCCTGAATCGCTTGGGAATCCCGTATAATAGCAGCAAGAGTGGGCATCCCTGCCTTGTACCCCTCCCCAGACTAAGGCTGCTCGATATCTCATTATTCACTTTAATCCTGGCCGCTGGGGCACCATAAAACAAGCAAACCCAGGCTATAAAGGAAGGCCCAAACCCCATCTTATCAAGAACAGCCCATAAATACCAGTGATAATACCGCCTTATCAGCCAAGTCGTCTGGAGCCACCTGGAGGTTCAGAAATAATCTTCTCAGATTGATGGCAGTGGATTTTGCGGGCATGAATCCAGATTGATGAGGGTGTACAACTGTTGTGAGAACCCGAGACAACTGTCTGACAAATGTCTGATGGGAGTAGAGAGATCGGACGGTAAGATTACAGCAGTGTTAGATCCTTGTCTGGTTTAGGCAGCACCACAATAGTCGTTTCATACATGTCTCCCCAAATTCCTTATATACTTCCATAGAGATCCCATCTGGACACGGGGCTGTCTCATTAAGAATCACACTAACTGCCTATTGTAATTCTTCTAATGTGATGGGGGATTCCAGACCATCTCTCTCCTCCACTGATAGTTTTGGCAAACTCACCCTTCCCAGGTATTCCCCCAGATCCCTTTCCGTATATGAGACCCTAGTACTATATAGTGTTTTAAAGAATCTTTTAATTACATCCAATATGCCGGCTGTGTCTACCACCATAGCTCCCCCTGTATTTTGTATACGTGGTATATGAGGATCCCTGTTGGACTTTCGCTATAGTCGTCAGTAGGCCAGTCTTCTCACCCTCTTCATAATATTGTCATTTCAAGAATCGCTTGTTAGAAGCCTGATCCAATGTATGTGAATTAAGGGCTTCCTGTGCTGCCTTCCTTGCTCCCAAAGTGGCCACTGATTGATTGGCAATATATGCCCTCCCCCAGGGCTCTGTTGCAAGTTTTAACCACGTTGATACTTTTACTGAGAAAGGCCTTCAAGGAGTCCCCGACACTATTTCCACAGAGGCAAAACCTTCCTAAAAATGGTAAAACTCCTCCATCTGACTCCTGATCTCACTTAGGTCTATTATTTTCAACCAGAATGGACTTAGTCTGCACAGTCTGGGGCCCCTATGACCAGCCCGCACCAGCTGCAAAGTAACTTGCAGCGGGGAGTGATCTGAAACTGACCTAGGGAGAAACCGTGAACCAATGACCAGTGGCAGTAAGTCGTTATTCCCCAGCGCTAAGTCTTCTATTCTAGACAAGGAGTTGTACGTAGTGGACGCGCAAGAGTACTATGGGGTCGACGAATTCCTAAGGTGCCAAGTTTCATACAGGCCCATTTCCCCAAGCACTCTGCCAAAAGGTGTTATAGTATTGGTAGGTAATGGAGACCGAACGAGGAATTTATCAAGCGCTACATCTAAATAATTATTAAAATCTCCCATAATTAAAAGAGGCAGGTGTGAACAATCCGCAGTGAATTCAATGCAGCATTAAGCACCGACCTCGTAAATGGCGGGGGTATGTATATCACTATGATTACACATTCCACGTTAAATAATGCACACTGCACCGCCACATAGCACCCCTCCTTCTCTATCACAGTTCTGATTGGGGAAAAAAGTACATTGTGAATGAGGCTTACCCGCCTTGAATATGCAGAATATATAGAGTGATATTCCCATCCTATCCACGTCTTGTGAAGCCATCTCGGTGTTTCAGAAGTCATATGATTCTCCTGCAACCCCACTATCGATGGTGGCAACTTCCTGAGATAACTAAATAAAACCAATTCTTTGGTAGCATCGCAAACTCCTCTGACGTTCCATGATATAAGATCTACGGTCGCCATATTACTTCGTGATAAATAAGAAACAGCCCTCCTGAGCCTCACACTAACCTGACTGCCCTAGGGCACATCACAGTTTGCAACTCCTCATAATAGTGAGTTACGGACACCATGCAGAGGTAACCCTCCCCCCCATAAAACACATATTAACTCCTAAGGCTCTCAGATGACAGTTGGGGCTGTAATGCAGCACCCAGCCAAAAAGTGCAGCAAACATGAAAAGAAGTTGTGACCTATATAGTGCCATTAAGACAGCCGCCATGATCCGACTTAGGGACAAGTGGTGGAATATAAGCGGGAAAACAAAGAGATTAGCTTCCAAAAAACATAAATTTCACAGGCTACACCACATCTATTCCATACCTCTCCATAACTTGTCATACATAGTCATTTTAAGCATCTGTACTTATACAAGAAATAGTGCAATACAATAAAACATCCTACAATGCAATGTATTGCAATAACATCCCTCCCCCATAATAACTGTAGAAAATCTTAGTGCAGTCCCAAGAGTCCCTTAACAGTTAAACGCCCACTAAACACTATGCAGTCTCGATAAAATACTTATCGCCAGGGGCACCGGCATAGTCACCCACAGAAGCAATCCCATATATCTTCTCAACTTCTATGACGTCAGCCATTTGAGGTTTCGGGCTCAACCAATGGCACTGTAGAAACCAACCACTGTGCAGTGGCGGTGGGAGTATCAAAGAGGTAGACCTTGCCATTCACTACAATTCACAGCTTTGAAGGATATAGCATCGAATATGGCAGCTGGCATTCTCTCAGGCGAAGCTTTATCTCCCCAAACTTCACTCTTCTCCGCTGTACTTCCGCTGAGAAATCCAGAAAGATGAATATTTTCCTGCCATCAGTTAACAGGTCTGTGTGATCTCTGGCTTTACCTAGAATAGGGTCTCTATCCCTAAAATAGTTAACAGGTCTGGGTGATCTCTGGCTTTACCTAGAATAGGGTCTCTATCCCTAAAATGCAGCAGCTTGAGCAATACTGCCCTTGGAGGGGCCCCCGGTGATGGAGAGCTGTGTGCACTTTTGATAGCAAATAAATTGGACAGAGTGTCTTTTCCAATTGTCTCAATAAGCCACTGCTCATAAAAGACAGTGGAATTCATCCCCTCTCCTGTTTCAGGTATTCCCACCAGACATATATTATTTCTAAGGAGCCTTTTTTCCAGGTCGTCAGCCTTGTTCAGAAAATATGACAGATTTTGCGCCACTTTTCCTAGATCTTTTCTAATGGGGGGCACTTGGTCTTCCAAGCAGCAGACCCGGTCTTTTACCCCTTTAATTCTCTCAGAAACCTTCCTTAGATCAGTTCTAATTAAAGACACTTACTCTTGCAGGCTCGCCATTTGCATATCTCCCAACCGTCCTGGATCCGGCGGGACAGTCCCGGATTGCAGTGGCTCTCCAGGTACAGGGGAGGTATGTCTTGCTTTCTGGCAGCTGCTTTCCTATGGAAGCAGAGAAAGTTGGCTGTGTATTATGATGAAGCAGAGAGCTGTCACCGGCATCAGCAACCTGCTCCTCTGGTCTGTGGGGGGGGGCAGAGCCAGCAGTCAGCCTCGGCTCCGCCTCCTCCACCACAGACTAGAGCAGCTGATGTCCTGCTGCTAGGAACAAGGTAAGTATGAGCTGTTTATTTTTTTTTTTTACTTTTTGTGAGGAGCACAATGTGGGCATATTACTGGGGGGCACAATGTGGGCATATTACTGGGGGTACAATGTGGGCATATTAAAGGGGGCACAATGTGGGAATATTAGGGGGCACAATGTGGGCATATTACTGGGGGTACAATGTGGGCATATTACTGGGGGTACAATGTGGGCATATTAAAGGGGGCACAATGTGGGAATATTAGGGGGGCACAATGTGGGCATATTACTGGGGGCACAATGTGGGCATATTACTGGGGGTACAATGTGGGCATATTAAAGGGGGCACAATGTGGGAATATTAGGGGGGCACAATGTGGGCATATTACTGGGGGTACAATGTGGGCATATTACTGGGAATAACTACTATGGAGGGGCATTAAGGGGACTGCATGGGATTAGGTGTATAGTTATGTTTTCGGCGGCGTTAGAGGCGTGGCCTAGTGCTGAAAAAATTTCCTGCGGCACGCAAAGCGTGCCACACAATGTGTCCCTCTTTATTCGTTTACAAAGTTGGGAGGTATACATTTGTGTGTTTAGGGACAGAAGTGCTTTACTGCAATTAGTAACAGCTTGAAAGACATCTTTAATAGTGGGCTCCTCCTGTATTTCTGATTCCACTGCAGCCCCTTCACAGACAGCAGCATCCATGTCAAAAGGGGCCTCCCCAGCTGCCCCCAGCTCCTCCAAGCTCTCCCTGCTGGTGGAAATAGCAGGGGAGTCCAGCCAGGGCACAGTACCTGCTCTTCGCTGCTCCTCTGGGTCAGAGGCTGTGCATGTACGGGCTACCCTGGAAAATTGTTCCAGGTGCGCCACAACCTCCGCTGCCTTCACTAGCAAGCTGGCGCCATCTTGTTTTGCCCACACTGCAGGCCCACTCTCCTTTCCCTCCTTATCTTTCCAACTGTGGCATGTCATAATGCCACCTCTTAGGCTGCCCAGGCATATCAAGACTGTGATGATGTTTGCTGGGAATGATGAGAGGATTTTGTTCTGCAACTCTTACATGGGCTTGATTCAAATAACCACAAATCTCAGCAAGCCAAAACTGTCCATAACTGGATTTAAATTGGCAAGAGGGCATTTTATTGGAATCTGCTGTTTGTTGTATAAGCACTTCCATTCTACCTTGAATTCTCCCTGCTGGACGTGACGTATTATGAGAGACTCACTATGAGAGATGTCCTCAGCAGAGAAGGGTTTATGGCAGATATGCCAACCATAACAATCTTTATCTTCATGAGTATTGTGATAACATCTCGCAATATGCACTAACCTTGCAAAAGTTCTGACAAGTGGATCTCATCCAAAGCATTTATGCTCTTTATCAGAAAGAAGTGGGGTATACCAATCCTTGACGGTCTCAGTAGGGATTTACCTTGTATGGTGATGGGTGCTACAAATCGAAGCGGATCAAATAGGCTGTTCGCTACTGATAGGACACCACGTTTTGTGAATGGCTTGTCTGCACAACTTATTTGAAAACTGGAGAAACATTCTAAGCGCTGACAACCAAGGCTGGAGGTTTGCTTTGTTCCAGTGACTAATGCGCTAACTTCAGCACAGATTTCTGGATCATTATCCGGATCTTGGATGTTGAAAACTTCCTGTACACATTCGTCCGCCTGTCCCAGCAGAAACTCCGGACCTGTAAGCCAAGAAGAGTTAGTAAAGTAACCTATAGACATAGGCCTATTGGAGTGATCTGTTGGATTAAGTTTGGATGGTACACAGTGCCATTGTTCAGGTTTGGAGGACCTCCTGATTCTCTCTATGTGGCTACTGATGTACACATAAAATTGTTTTGTCCGATTGTAGATGTAACCTAAAACGACCTTACTGTCCATGTAATACTGGACCTCAACTATGTCGACACCCAGTATGAAGTCTGCAATCTCCACTGCTAACACATTCCCACAGAGTTAAAGTCTGGGAATAGTATGATCAGGCTTGTGGGCTAACTTAGCCGTACCAAAAACAAATCCAACATGATTTTGATTGTTGGGTTCTGTCACCTTTGTGGAGGTGTCTGAGAACACGTAGAGTTCCTTCTTTATGCTAGAGGTAAGTGAGGTTTTGACATAGCATCTCAGGACATGGATCTCATCCAATGCACACAAAGATTGCTTCCAGGGTTCCCATTTATGCTCTTTATCAGAAGGAAGTGGGGTATCCCAATCCTTGACGGTCTCAGTAGGGATTTACCTTGTATGGTGATGGGTGCTACAAATCCAAGCGGACCGAATAGGCTGTTCACTACTGATAGGACACCACATTTTTTCTCATTCAATAATTTTTATTGAAATGTTTTCAATTATTTATAACAAACATAGAAGGTATAGCATGTTTACAAATATAACATCAATTATTGTAGGTTTGGTACGTGGTAAGATGCATACCCACAGCACACAGGGCTTCATGTGAGATACACAATCCCACCTATTTTATGTATATTGGTATATAGACATCTTGAAAACATTATACTTGACATACATGGAATTGAGGACAGGTAATGATGGGAGGGGAAAAAAGAAAAGGGTAAACAAAACACTAATTAACACGTTGCCGACCTAGGACGAGAATGCTCGTCCTAATATGGCGTTACTTAACGCCCTAGGACGAGCATTCTCGTCCTAGGGTTAACGTGCCGCTGGCTGCCCGCTGCCGCAATCTACAGCAGGGGCCCGGCTGATACTAACAGCCGGGCCTCTGCTGTATCCGCCAGCACCGGTGATTACACCGATGCCGGCGGATTAACCCCTTGTATGCCGCGGTCACGCTGACCGCGGCATACAAGGTAATTGCGGCAGTTTTTAAAGCCATCGGGTCCCCGTGAGGCGGTGGGGGGGGCCCGATGGCTGAGATGGAAGCCCCGATGCCTTGCCCAGAGGCATCGGGACTCCCATCTACGGAAGCCCAGGAGACCCAGCCACAGCGCTGGGTCTCCTAGGCAACGGTCAGCGTCTCACAGTGTGAGACGCTGACAGTTGAATGCAGCACAATACAGATGTATTGTGCTGCATTCAATCAGGGATCAGACCCTGAAATGTTAAAGTCCCTTACTGGGACATAAGTGGAATGTAAAAAACAAAGTTAAATAAAAGTGTTTTAACAAAAAAAAAAAAAATAATAATAAAGTTTCAAAAAAAAAAAAAACCCATTCCCCATAAAGAAACACATAAAAATAGAAAAAAAAAATAAAAAATATACATATTAGGTATCGCCACGTCCGTAAAAACCTGCTTTATTAAAATATCACATGATCCAGCCCGCCCGGTCAACACCGTAAAAAATAAAAATAAAAACTGTCTAAAAAAGTAATTTTTGGTCACATTTCATCACAAAAAATGTAATACCATGCGATCAAAAAAGTGTATGCCCCCAAAAATAGTACCAATCTAACCGTCATCTCATCCCGCAAAAAATGAGCCCCTACCCGAGACAATCGCCCAAAAAATAAAAAAACTACAGCTCTCTGACTATGGTGACCCTAAAACATGATTTTTCTTTGTTTCAAAAATGGTATTATTGTATAAAACTTAAAAAATAAAAATAAGTATACATGTTAGGTATCACCACGTCCGTAAAAACCTGCTCTACAAAAATATAGCATGATCTCTCCCCTCAAGTGAACACTGTAAAAAATAAAAAATAAAAACTGTCTAAAAAAAGCCATTTTGTGTCACATTTCATCACAAAAATTGTAATACCAAGCGATCAAAAAAGCGTATGCCCCCAAAAATAGTGCCAATCTAATCGTCATCTCATTCCACAAAAAATGAGCCCCTACCTGAGACAATCGCCAAAAAATAAAAAAAACTACAGCTCTCTGACTATGGAGACACTGAAACATGATTTTTTTTGTTTCAAAAAGGATATTATTGTGTAAAACTTAAATAAATAAAAATAAGTATACATGTTAGGTATCGCCACATCCGTAAAAACCTGCTCTACAAAAATATAGCACGATCTCTCCCCTCAGGTGAACACTGTAAAAAAATAAAAACTGTCTAAAAAAAGCCATTTTTTGTCACATTTCATCATAAAAAATGTAATACCAAGCGATCAAAAAAGCGTATGCCCCCAAAAATAGTACCAATCTAATCGTCATCTCATCCCACAAAAAATTAGCCCCTACCTGAGACAATCGCCCAAAAAAATAAAAAAACTACAGCTCTCTGACTATGGAGACACTGAAACATGATTTTTTTTGTTTCAAAAAGGATATTATTGTGTAAAACTTAAATAAATAAAAATAAGTATACATGTTAGGTATCGCCACATCCGTAAAAACCTGCTCTACAAAAATATAGCACGATCTCTCCCCTCAGGTGAACACTGTAAAAAATAAAAAATAAAAACTGTCTAAAAAAAGCCATTTTTTGTCACATTTCATCATAAAAAATGTAATACCAAGCGATCAAAAAAGCGTATGCCCCCAAAAATAGTACCAATCTAATCGTCATCTCATCCCACAAAAAATTAGCCCCTACCTGAGACAATCGCCCAAAAAATAAAAAAACTACAGCTCTCTGACTATGGAGACACTGAAACATGATTTTTTTGTTTCAAAAAGGATATTATTGTGTAAAACTTAAATAAATAAAAATAAGTATACATGTTAGGTATCGCCACGTCCGTAAAAACCTGCTCTATAAAAATATAGCACGATCTCTCCCCTCAGGTGAACACTGTAAAAAATAAAAAATAAAAACTGTCTAAAAAAAGCCATTTTTTGTCACATTTCATCATAAAAAATGTAATACCAAGCGATCAAAAAAGTGTATGCCCCCAAAAATAGTGCCAATCTAATCGTCATCTCATTCCGCAAAAAATGAGCCCCTACCTGAGACAATCGCCAAAAAAATAAAAAAACTACAGCTCTCTGACTATGGAGACACTGAAACATGATTTTTTTTGTTTCAAAAAGGATATTATTGTGTAAAACTTAAATAAATAAAAATAAGTATACATGTTAGGTATCGCCACGTCCGTAAAAACCTGCTCTACAAAAATATAGCACGATCTCTCCCCTCAGGTGAACACTGTAAAAAATAAAAAAATAAAAACTGTCTAAAAAAAGCCATTTTTTTGTCACATTTCATCATAAAAAATGTAATGCCAAGCGATCAAAAAAGCGTATGCCCCCAAAAATAGTACCAATCTAATCGTCATCTCATCCCACAAAAAATTAGCCCCTACCTGAGACAATCGCCCAAAAAATAAAAAAAACTACAGCTCTATGACTATGGAGACACTAAAATGTGATTTTTTTTTGTGCTTCAAAAATATTGTGTAAAACTTAAATAAATAAAAAAAAGTATACATATTAGATATTGCCGCGTCCGTAACGACCTGCTCTATAAAAATATCACACGATCTAACCTGTCAGATGAATGTTGTAAATAACAAAAAATAAAAACAATGCCAAAACTGCTAGTTTTTGTTACCTTGCCTCACAAAAAGTGTAATATAGAGCTACCAAAAATCATATGTACCCTAAAATAGCACTAACAAAACTGCCAACTTATCTCATAGTTTCCAAAATGAGGTCAGTTTTTTGGAGTTTCCTACTCTAGGGGTGCATCAAATGTGACATGGCAACTTAAACTTTTTCCAGTGAAATCTGCCCTGGCGTTCCTTTCCTTCTGCACCCTGCCGTGTGCCTGTACAGCAGTTTACGATGACAAATGGAGCATTTCTGTAAACTACAGAATCAGGGTAATAATTACTGAGTTTTGTTTGGCAGTTAACCCTTGCTTTATTCTCAGAATAAAATGATTCATATGGAAAATCTGTCAAAAAAGTGAAATTCGGAAATTTTGGCTACATTTTCCTTTAATTCTTGTGGAACACCTAAAGGGTTAAAAACGTTTGTAAAATCAGTTTTGAATACCTTGAGGGGTGTAGTTTCTAAAATGGGGTCATTTTTGGGTGGTTTCTATGATGGAAGCCTCACAAAGTGACTTCAAACCTGAACTGGTCCTTAAAAAGTGGGTTTTGGAAATTTTGTGAAAAATTTCAAGATTTGTTTCTAAATTTCTAAGCCTTCTAACGTCCCAAAAAATAAAATGTAATTTTCAAAGTGATCCAAACCTGAAGTAGACACATGGGGAATGTAAAGTCATAACTATTTTTGGAGGCATTACTATGTATTTTAAAAGTAGAGAAATTGACATTTGGAAATTTGGAAATTTTTCTAAATTTTTGGTAAATTTGGTATTTTTTTATAAATAAGAATGAAATATTTTGACTCAAATTTACCACTGTCATGAAGTACAATATGTGACGAGAAAACAATCTCAGAATGGCCTGGATAAGTAAAAGCGTTCTAAAGTTATCACCACATAAAGTGAGACATGTCAGATTTGCTAAAAATGGCCTGGTCCTTAAGGTGAAAAATGGCTGGGTCCTTAAGGGGTTAAAAGATGTAAGTAGTGAGAGAAAAGAAAATAACACAGGTAATGTGTTCTCATTCACTGAACTTCAAATTTTGAACAGATATAGAGGTTATTTATATAGCTCTTTGACCAATCAGCATGTGGTTGGATTATTTACTTCAAGTATACAATTACACATCTAATAAAGACAAACTTTGACTTTAACCATAAATCCCAACGATTCTGAAACTTGTTATAACTATTTGTGCTTTTTGCAGCCATTTTTTCAAACCTACAGTTCATATTAATTTTTCGAATGATGACAGAAATCTCTGTAATTGAGTCGGTTTTCCACTTACTGGCGATAGACTGTATAGCAGAGGTTAGTATGTGATGGACTATTGTAATAAACTTTTTGTCTAGTTTAGTAATATTTATTCTTAATAGGAAGAAATCAGGGCTGAAGGCTGTATCAATTCCCAATGGTATAAATATGCTTAAATTGAGGCTTATCCAGAAATTTATTACCACTGTACATTCCCAAAAAATGTGTAAGAGTCCCTTTTTGTCCACATCCTCTCCAGCATAGATCCGAAGAGTTGTTATATATTTTGGCTAATCTATATGGTGTATAATACCATCTAAATAATAATTTTGCATAGGCTTCATCTGAACATGAAGAGTTTTTCATTGAGATGAAAGCCTTCCGCCACTGATCTTGTGTTATTTTTATATTGAGATCTCTTTCCCATTTACCTAGATGGTTAGTATGGGTCTCCAGGTAGGTATCTGTCAGTTGAGAATATATCAAAGATAAACTCTTTTTTTTATTTATATATTGTTTGTTATCTAAAACCATGTGTAATTGTAGATGTGCTTTAGGGAAATTGAGTGTCGAGTTGTTTAATAAAGTCCTTATCTGTAGATATATATATAAATCTGATTTATACATTTCACTAAGCTTTAGAAAGTTATGTAGGGTGTTCCCTTGATATAGTTGTTGGATGTATGTTAGTCCCTTCTCCTCCGATGTGTAAAGAGAGATTTCTGTAATAGCTAGTTCTAGAATCTGTATAGGGAGTAAAATATCTTTTAATATTTTGAAGTTGGTGCATATGTTTTGATATTTTTGCCACGTTTGTATGGTGCCTTTAATAATAGGAGTAATGTGGCATTTAGTTTGAAAACCAGCTAAATTAGCTAAAAGTATATTTTTTGTGGATGTGTCATGACAGGATTGGTTTTCTATGTCTACCCATATTTTTTCGGAGTTGTTATTCCACCATTCAAGGGATTGTTGTATTAAATTAGACATATGGTATGCGGGAAGATCTGAGATTCCCAATCCTCCAGAATTTGTATTCCTGTTTAGTATGGACACTGCAAATCTTGGCTTTTTATTGTCCATATGAATTTGTTTAATTGTGATTGTAGCTTATGCATTATATGTATTGGTATACTTAGGGGAATTGTCCGAAATAAATATAGCAATTTTGGAAGTAAAAACATTTTGTACTATGTGATTCTTCCCCACCATGATATGTCATGGAGGTTTAGATTAGTGATATCTTTTTGTAATTGTTCGTATAAGAGAGGAAATTATATTTTACTATCTCTTCTATCGGATAAGTAATATGAATACCCAAATAAGGGATATGTTTGTTGTTCCAGATATAAGGAAAGGTGGATTGCAAGATTAATTTGTCCATTGGGGATATGTTGATATCAAGAATTACTGATTTAGTTTCATTGACTTTATAATAGGAGACTTCTCCAAATTTTTTGATTATCGTTTGTATTTTGTGTAATGCTTTCCTAGGATTAGAGGTACATATTAAAATGTCATCTGCGAATAGACTTATTTTATGTGCAGTCATTGATTTGTATTCCTGTTATGTCTGTTTCTTGTCTAATAGATTCAGCAAAGGGTTCCATAGCCAATACAAACAAGATAGGGGAGAGGGGACATCCTTGTCTTGTACCATTCGTTAAGGAGAATGGCAAGGATAGGATACCATTGGTAAGTATTCTAGCTGATGGATTACAATACAATGCTCTTATGAAAGTTAATATATTACCAGAGACACCATATTTTTCCAGGGTGTGAAACATATAGGTCCAGTGTAGCCTGTCAAAGGCCTTTTCTGCGTCCAATGATAATAATAGCGAGGGCACATTAGTTTTTTGAACATGGTACAATATATTAATTATTTTCCTAGTTCCGTCTGAAGCTTGTCTGCCTGCTACAAACCCCACTTGGTCGGGTTTGATTAATTGGGGGACAATAGAGGATATTCTATTCGCTATGATCTTTGCATATATTTCTACGTCTGTATTTATTAAAGATATGGGTCTGTAATTTGTTACTTGAGTAGGGTTTTTTCCTGGTTTTGGAATGGTTATTATGGTAGCCTGCATAATTTCTTTTGGGAATGAGCCTTCATGAGATGCTTTATTGAATATTTCCGCTAAATATGAAAATATGTGCAAAATTTTGAAAGTACTCATGAGAAAATCCGTCAGGACCAGGGGCTTTTTTATGGTTCAGGGCCTGTATTGTTTTATTAATTTCGAATGTATTGAATGGGGAATTTAAGATAGATAAGTATTTGTTTGGGATTTTTGTTACATTGATTGTATCCAAAAAATTTTGGCTCTGAGAAGAATCTGGTTGGTGAGTGGTTATGGTCTTTGTTTAAATTGTACATAATGATTCGTAATACAATTTGAATTGATTCGCTATTTTGTTGGGAAGAAAAATAAGTTGTTGCCTGATTGTCTATCCTGTAATAATGCATTTTAGTTTTGTGTCTCTGTTGTTTTATTCTATTGGCCATAAATGCAGATGCTTTGTTATTCTGAGAATAGAATTTAGCTTTCAGTTTAGAGAGATTTTTTTCATACTCATCTAGTAGTAAAATACGTATTTAGTCTCTAAGTTTGGTAGTTTTTGTTTTTATGTAATTGTTGGGGTTATTTTTATGTAGTTTTTCCATTTTTGCTAGTTCATTCATTTTTTTTTTAGCATTTTCTGCTTTTGTTTCTTATACTGTGCATTGTATTTGATTAACATTCCTCTAATAAATGCTTTATGTGGATTCTATAGGACGTATTTATCTGTATTGGGGAGATCATTGAATTGAAAATATTCAATTAAGTGTTTGGATATTTTTTCTTGTATATGTGGATCTGAAATGAGGTAGTTATTAGTTTTCCATATAAATTCAGAGTTAGTGTTATCTTGCTCTTTTATAGTTATTTTTATTGGAGCGTGATCTGACCATATTATATGATCTATATCTATATCTTGAATTCATTGTAGGGAGTTAACATCTGTCAGACAGTAGTCAATTCTTGTATATATATCATGTACAATTGAATAATACGTATAATCACGTTCATTTACATGTAAGTACCTCCAGCTGTCTATCAAATCATTGTCTTTAAGCCAATGATTTAATATTGTGGAAGGCTTCTTGGTTTTATTGGTAGTAGCAACTCCTGCTTTCTTTTTATTCATGCAGGAATGGAAAATATATGGGAATTCCTTGTGTTTAAATCTTGGTGTGTCTTCTTGTATAAGGTGAGTCTCTTGAATAAATAAAATGTCTGAGCCATTGGTTTTTGCCTCTTTCCATAAGGATAGTCTTTTGAATGGGGGATTTAACCCCTTAGTATCCATAGAGAGTATCTTGATGGCCATTTTAGTATGTAATTAAATAGCTTACGTTTGTATCTTTTCTTCTTTCTTTGGACTATAGTTGATGTAGTAACTTGTTGTTGTACAGTTGACAGTCTGAGGTAGTATGGTTCCATACGATGGGATGGTCTTTGGTTTGAAGTGGTGATCATTGTTCGTTTCTCAATAAACCTGTGAAGAACTATGAAACTAGTAAGAAAAAAAAACAGTAACAATAACAATGGGTTTCCACCAAGGTGGTTAAGAGTAGAACAGAGAAAGATCATTATGATCTTGTTAGATTGGGGGTTAAGTCCATACAGAATTCCAGCCTCTTCTAGTGGGAAAATTAGATTGGTGTATGTCTGACGTTGATATGATCAGGTACAATTAGTAGCAAGAGACCATTCTTCTGGTAGTGTGGACACTTCTTTTTGTTTTCTTTGTTGGTCGATTTCAATTGATTTCAATCTATTTGCCATCTTTCTAGTAGCTTTTAGCCCCTTGATCTATTGAGTGTATGATATTTAGAGTTCCCTTTCTGTATAGAAGTAGTTTGGTGGGGAAGCCCCCATTTGTACGGTATTTTATTTTCTCTGAGGCAACTGGTTATTGGTTGGAGCTTTTTCCTCTCTAGAATTGTAGCTTGAGAGAGATCTGTGAATAGGGACATTTTATCAAAGGGCTCCGGAAGGGTGTTTGCTTTTCTTGCTGCCATCATAAACGCTTCTTTGATATGATAAAAATGTATACGTGCTAAGGCGTCTCTCGGTTTATTTTCTGGGATGGATTTTGGCTTGGGGATTCTATGAGCTCTGTCAATTGTTAAATCAAGGGAGGAAGCTTCTGGTAATAGTTTTTTTTTATCAGGTTTTGTATGTATTTGGATAGTTCATCCTGAGTTATGGATTCAGCAATTCCCCTGAATTTTATATTGTTTTGTCTAGAACGATCTTCAAGATCTGCCATCTTTGTCTTGATGGCAGTTATGTCGTCATCCAGGGAGTTGTGTGTATCTACTAATGTATTGTGAGCCCCAGCGTGCCATTTTATTTTCTATATGACTGACTCTTTCTCCAAGGTCATCTATATTTGAAGATAATGAGTTGCATATTTTTGAGATATCTTTTTTTATGGACGAGTTTAATGCTAGTAACATGTCCTTCATTAGGTTCACTGTAATGACATCATTAGTTGTAGGAATATGTTCAAAAACACTCACAGTTTGTGGAGAGAAGGAATTATGTGTTTCTTTGTCAATTTGCGATGAATAATCATGTTCTTTTCTTGTTTTTTTTTTTTTGCAGGGCTGTGGATGCTGGAGGAGTCGGACATATTAGCTTCTTCCTCATCTTCTTGTGAAAAAGCAGGTAAGTTCTTTTAAATGTGCTTGTAGTCGTTATTTTTGTATTTTAGGAGTTTTAGCGATAGTTGTTCTCTTAGTAGAGATATTAATCTGTTTTTTGTCTCTTTTTTCAGGTGCCATGGAAGGAGAGGAAGAGGTGCTGCTGCCTGCGCTGCCGTTGTTCTCCTGTTCCCGTCGCCCGCCGCCATCTTGCCCAGCCCTGGGCTCACCGAGGAAGAAGTCCTCCAAGTGTCTAGGAGGCACCCTGGTTCTCCTACCCTTCACCATGGTAAGTAGATTTGCTTTACAGGTGTCCAGAAGGAATTTTCCTGCCGTTCCTGTCGCTTGGCGTTGCTGTAAGACGTCGCTGGATCGAGGTCTGGTAAGAGCTCTGTGTCTATGTGGCCATTCCCTGCAGCGTCAGGCCACGCCCCTAGGACACCACATTTTTTGAATGGCTTGTCTGCACAACTTATTTGAAAACTGAAGGAGTCAGCCGAGAGATCCCACCTGAGGCCCAAGCTCCTCTGCACGGGTGGACTATCCAGTCACAGGTAAATGTCCTTGAATCCAGGTGCATGATCAACTGACTCGAAGGCTCTCATTACGGTTTAGCTTGGTGCAACATACCTTGAGTCATTTTGAGCAGATCAATAGCCGCTTCTTCAGTTGGTAGTGATTTGAGTCCATCGTCTACGTACAAGTCTTTTTCCACAAAGTCTCTGGCGTCTGTACCATACTTGGACTCTACCTCTAACGCAGTTCTCCGAAGGCCATAAGTCGCTATGGCAGGTGAAGGACTGTTTCCAAATACGTGCACCTTCATTTGATACTCCACCATCTCTGTCTTAGTGTCGTTGTCCTTGTACCACAAAAACCTGAGGAAATTCATGTGGTCCTTTCTAACTACGAAACAGTGGAACATCTGTTTAGTGTCAACAGTGATGGCAACAAGCTCTTTCCTGAACCTCATCAGCACTCCTACTAAGTTATTTGTCAGATTGGGACCTGTGAGAAGAACATCATTAAGAGATACACCTTGATGTTTGGCGCATGAGTCAAAAACAACCCTAATGTGATTAGGTTTCTGTGGATGATACACTCCAAGTGAAGGCAAGTACCAGCACTCTTCATTCTTCCTTAAGGATGGAGCTGGTAAAAGCAACAGTGTTCTCTCATTTCAGGCTTGCTGTTCATGGTACGCTGAAGAGTTAAATCTAGACAAAGCTTGTTCCAGATTGTTCAGGAGTCTTACCCTGGTAGCTAAGAAGGGTAATGGAGAAACCCAGTGATTGGTTTCCTCTTTAAAGAACTCACTGTCCATTACCTTGACAAATTCTCTGTCCTCTACTGACAAGGCTACTTTATCATTATCCTTGGTTGTGTGAAAGACTGATCTCCCCAAGTTGTTGGCAAAGTGGGGAGAAATGACGTCAGGTGGCTGTATGAGGTCTGGAGACTTCTCTTTCACCTCACAGTCATGAGGACATGGCTTACTGTAGGTTGTGCATCCATCTCCATGCATGTAGGTCTTGAAGGAGTCAATTCCTGGTTGATCCAAGCGTACATTTCCTATGACTACCCATCCCAAGTCCAGTCTCTGGGCGTATGGCGCATAGTGGGGACCATTACACTGTTGACGCACTTTGTGTACTCTTAGATTCTCTCAACTCAAACATATCTGATTTCTCACTGCTTGTTACCATAACAATTGTGATGCCCCTTGGGCGTATGGACTGCCTGAGGGTGAGATGCTTCCGGGTAGAATGATGTTGCTGCAGGGTTGAGCTGTGGAGGTAGGCCAGAAAACACCTGATACTCATTTTGCTGTAATAACTGTCCTTGAGGGGGCACATCCGGGTGACGGTTATTAGCTTGCTCAGGTGCTAAGGGTGGCACTGGCACCACAGGTAGAGCTGACTTGCAGGCTTTAACATCCTGCACCATGGCATCTCTCTGTCTACTGATTCTGCCTTGCTCAGTTCTGATAGGGCTTCATCGATATTAGTGTTTTAGAAAGGTTATATACTTTGTGGACAGTCCCATGTAATAGTTTTCAATGACTTTTATCGTCAGTATGAGAGAGCGTCTTGGTGGCACGACTTGGTCTTCTGGAAGTGTGGGTTCTGCTTCCTGCTCTTCATAATGATCAGTATCAGGTTGCATTTGCTTTATTTCATCACTGGGGAACTGTGCAAGATCCTTTTCAGCTATTTTGATGTAAGGTGCGCTGTCTCTTTAAGAAAATGAACTTTTGAGTTGGGGCCTGAAAATCGCAGCACGGCTCCGAAAGACCACCTTGATAATATTCCTAAGTGTTTTGATTAAATTGCGGAGTTTTAGGGTTGGGGTGTCCACGGCAATGTAAGGTGATATGCAATAAGTCTCTATAAGGGGTATGGTTTGAGGGAAACCCGCGTGCATAAACAGTTCTATTATGCGAGCAAAGGTTCATATAGGACGTGGAAAATGGCTTGTCGAGTTGTGGAGGACTAGGCGAGTGTAGAGATACTGCGGATGCACGGTGTTTCCCCTTAGGTCCCTTGCAGATGAGCGTGTGACACGCACATCTTCCGCATCGCATCCCCTGGCCTGAACTCCCTGTACTGACGGGGTCACATAGCATTATACTGATCTGATATCATGCTATTTAACCCTTACAGTTCTGGAATGTATTGGATAACACTAACATCATTATGTTAGTGTTATCCAACACATTCCAAAACTGTAAGGGTTATATAGCATCATAAATCAGTATAATGCTATGTGACCCCATCAGTGCCGGGAGTTCAGGCCAGGGGATGCGATGGATGCGGAAGACGTGCGTGTCACACGCTCGTCTGCAAGGGGCCTTAGGCTTGTCCGGACATGCTCTGTAGCTGGGCAGATTTGCTGCACGTGGTCCAGTTGCTAGGGAGATTCCTTAGTGTGGAACTCTGAGGAATCTCTAGCTGGGGTATTGGACTTTAAGACAGTTTTTGACTGTGGTATAGGGCTTTATGGCAGTTTTTGACTGTGGTATAGGGATTTAAGGCAGTTTTTGACTGTTCTGTCCCCACATGAAGGCGAATGAAGTTGTAACTGATAGCGGCTGTGTGACTTTCCTACCTTCGTATCCAAGCAGTGGAGCAGACCGGACCAACAAAAGCTCAGGTTAGATGGATTTAAACGTAGACGCGGTGATTTGAATCAACGTGGGTTTATTTGACTGAAGTACAGTGATAAGTGAGAATACAATACTGTAATGGTTTTGCTAGTAGTGGTATTGATGCTGTTTTTCTTGAGGCTAACTGCTGGTCAAAAACTGATGCCTTCTCGAGCCCTAAGTGTTTGTATGTCCAGTCACTCAGCTATGAAGCACTGAAAATGGCTGCAGGAAGTGACATGGACCAGGACTGCCTAAAACCACGCCCAGAAGAGAAAAACTTTAATAACAACAGCAGAGGCATGCAGAATGCAAATTCTAGCCAGCGGATGATAGCAACACAACAATGCATAGAAACAACATAGTGAGGGAAAAATTGGTAATACAGTGGACAGTTAAATAACAAATATGAGGAGAACAGCACAAAGGGTGGTCTAATATATTGCCATCTGCATCTTCTTGGACTGCTGACACATTCGCAGTTAATCTATTATTTTATATATATAGTTACTATGCCTCAGTATTAAAGGGCGGTCTAATATATTGCCGTCTGCATCTTAATGAATTGCTGACACATTCACGTTAATCTATTTTATATATAGAATTACTGTGCCGCAGTATTAAATGGCAATCTAATATATCGCTGTCTGCATCTTATTGAACTGCTGACACATTTGCAGTTAATCTGTTATTTTATATATAGAATTACTGTGCCTCAGTATTAAAGGGTGGTCTAATATATTGCTGTCAGCATCTTGTTGAACTGCTGACACATTTGCAGTTAATCTTTTAGTTGATATATAGAATCACTGTGCCTCAGTATCAAAGGGCGATCTAATATATGGCAGCATGCATCTTGTTGAACTGCTGACACAACCCTAGTTAATCTTTTAGTTGATATATTTAAATACTGTGCTGCAGTATTAAAGGGCAGCCTAATACAAGTATATTGCTGCGTTTATTTTGTTCAACTGCTGTGACGTTCATAGTTAATCCGTTACATTACTGGTACAGTTACTGTACACTATGGCCAAAAATTAAAAAAAATGCTGCATCTCCCACTTGCCTGCACCCTCTCCAGCAGTCTGGGCTTGTCAACATCAGCAGAAGGAAGCTGTTGTTCCTTCTCATGGAACGTCAATGTCATCTGCAATAAGACAACAGCATGTGTGCACTTATCCAGTGGCGCGGAAGCCGAACCTGCACCTGGCCAAGTTACTGGTACAACAGTCCCTCCCTTTCCATGTAATTGACATTGGAAGAAGAATGTAGTAGAATATAGAAGTCATTTTTTTAAGCACCCCTTTTCAAAACTTCGCTCATCACTAGTCACTGTCTCTGCCACCTTTCTCACTCTGTCATGGGGCCACTACTACCACTGCTGCTGCCACCATCCCCACTCTGTCATTGGGCCACTGAGACATAGCTGGGTGATAGCTATGACTGGGCTGTTAACGTACAGGGTTAAACTCTGTTTAGAAAGGATTGTCAGAACCGGAGAGGGGGAGATGAATCAGTGGATGTCGTATATCTGGACTTCTCCTAAGCAGACACGGAAAAGGACAGTACACTGCTACAGATGGATCTGGATAGATTGGAGGCTTGGGCAGAGAACTGGCAGATGAGGTATAACACTGACAAATGTAAGGTTATGCACATGAGAAGGAAAAATACATGTCACCAGTGCATACTAAATGGTAAAACACTGGGTAACACTGACATGGAAAAGGACTTAGGAATTTTAGTGGGCAGCAAACTAAGCTGCAGAAACCAGTGTCAGCTTCTGCCAAGGCCAATAAGATAATGTTTGCATCAAAAGGAGCATAGATGCCCGTGATGGGAACATAGTCCTGACACTGTACAAATCACTAGTCAGACCACACATGGAGTACTGTGTACAGTTCTGGGCTCCTGTGAACAAGGCAAACACAGCAGAGCTGGAGAGAGTACAGAGAAGGGCAACTAAAGTAATAACTGGAAAGGGTGGACTACAGTACCCAGAAAGATTATAAAAATTAGGGTTATTCACTTTAGAAAAAAGACGACTGAGGGGGGATCTAATAACTATGTATAAATATATCAGGGGTCAGTACAGAGATCTCTCCCATCATCTGTTTATCCCCAGAACTGTGTCTGTGATGAGCGGACATCCTCTGCGTCTGGAGGAAAGAAGGTTTGTACACAAACATAGAAGAGGATTCTTTACTGTAAGAGCAGTGAGACTATGGAACTCACAAATTCACTAAAAGATTTCAAAAGGGGCCTGCATGTATTTCTGGAGTGTAATAATATTACATATTATAGTTACTAGAGAGGGGTCATTGATCCAGGGAGTTATTCTGATTGCCTGATTGGAGTTGGGAAGGATTTTTTCCCCTAAAGTGGCTTCTACCTCACAGGGTTTGGTTTTTTGCCTTCCTCTGGATCAACTTGCAGGATAACAGGCTGAACTGGATGGACAGATGTCTTTTTAAGCCTTATAAACTGTGTTACTATGTTACTATTGCTGCTGCCACTGTCCCCACTCTGTCATGGGGCCACTACTGCCGTGCTGCTGCTGCTGCCACCACCGTCCCCAATATGTCATGGGGTCACTACTGCTGCTGCTAACACCATTCCCACTCTGTCATGGGGCCACTACTACTGCCACCATTCCCACTTTGTCATGGGGCCACTGCTGCTGCTGCCATTGTCCCCACTCAGTCATGGGGCCACTGCTGCCACATTGCCCACTCTGTCACGGGGCCACTACTTGAATCTTGGGGCACTGCACAGTTAAGTCAATGGTGATAAATTAGACCTGATGCTAACATTGACCTGTAATACTGAAGCACAGTTATTCGACAACTAACAGTAGGGATTAAAAAGCATATGTTTAGACAGCCACAACATGCATTGAAAGAACTTTTCTTTTCTCCACTACTTTGTTGGCTCAGCCTCCATTTCTTTAGTTTGTTCCATTTGGACACAGCTCCTGCAAGAGCACACATTTTTTTTTTCTTTCTGAAAGGCGCTATATGCTTTTCTTTATTTTTGTTTAACAGAAGGGATAAGCTATGAATCTTGGTGCACACTGTTACTGCCATTGCTGCTGACGACTTGAATCTTGGTGCACTGCACAGTTAAGTCAATGGTATAAATTAGACCTGACACTTTTTTTTTTTTTAAACATATGTTTTATTAAATTTTGTTCAATAAAAAAAAGGAAATGAACAAACATTGAGAATGACACGGTATATTCAGTACACGCAGGTACCGATCAAAGATACATCTGACGAGTCATTCTGGTATATAAGAACATATTGATATACATCAAAAACCATTGAGTGAACGGTACGTTGCATGTGACAACTTAGTAACTCAAGAGATTGTCCCACGTCTGTCCCTATCAGAGACATAGATTAGAGAGTGAGGAACATACTCCTCATTATATGAGACATAGTATTCCTATTTAACAGTTACCCTCCATAATTAGACATATTAACAAAGGCAATAGGCCTATTGATCAGGTGTTCCGCTTTGTCCCTAGAGCACCAAAATATTAGATGGATCAGCTGGGTTAAATAAAGCACTAGATAGCCAAATGTCCCATTTTTTGTAAAATTTATCTTTGTTGCCAAAAGCCGAGGCTGCTGCCCCTTCGTACCAACAGTTGTCTTGAACACATCTGACTACATCATGTATTGGAGGAAGAGATTTAGATTTCCAGTTAGAAGCTATCAGTTGGCATGTAGTAATACAAAAATGACTTATGATAATTCTCATAGCCACAGAGAAGCTATCTAGGTCTATGAGTAGGAGAGCTAATAATGGTGAAGGGGAAATCTGTATACCACAAATTTGGGACATCATAGTGAAGACAACTTTCCATAATTGGGAAACTACAGGGCAATACCACCAACAGTGAATAAAAGTACCATTCTCCTCCCCACATCTCCAACATGCTGCAGACGATTCTGAGAATAATTTGCTCACACTGTAAGGGCTGATATACCATCTGTATAATATTTTCCTAGACGTTTCAAAGTGACTAATACATCTAGAAAGAGAGGACACCATTGTATAGGAGGTAGACCATTGGCTATCTGTAATGTCTGTCGCCAGATCAGTTGCCCACTGTGTTTTAATTTTTTCTAATGGATCTCCTCTTGGGGAGGTCAGGATAGCATAGGCCTTAGTTATACCTTTAGCGACCTGTGGACACTGGGATATCCACTGAGAAAAGTTAGATAAGTTAGGAGATGGTGGTGTAACTTGGGAGATTTTATTATTGGAAAGCAAATGCCTAATCTGTAGGAACTTGTAGAACTCACAAGGTGGTAGGTTATGAGATAAGGTTAGTTGTTGAAAAGATTTAAATATCTCGTTATCGTATAGATCTTGAATAGTCCGGATGCCCTTATTCATCCACTGTGTAAGATCTAAGTTGGGTATCACTGCCTCTAGTAGTGTTAATGATTGTTCATATGGGTTAATCTCCACTAAACCAGCTGATCTATATAGGGAATTCCATGCTGTTAACATTGCCTTTAGGGTTGCAAATGGAGTTGTTGGCTGTGCTTTAAAGAGGCAATGGGCAGTTAAGACCTCCCTCAATGTGCGTCTACCCATGAGATGTTTTTCTATAAGAACCCATGCTTTAGAAGTATCATTATGCAACTCTGCTATCTCGGACTTTGTGGAGGTCCATAGAGAAGACACCTCTAGCCCCACTATACAATGGGAGACCTTGAAATGTGTGCTGCGGGGGAGACTCATTTCTAATGCCTCCAGACTTAAGAAAATGAGATCTGCCCACATAGGGACTCTTTTGCGGCGATTAGCGGTGCTAGAAAACAAACACAAAAAATCCCTCTCCGCGTCAGATTATCTTGAATTATGTGAGGTTAGAACATCCCTCAGGAAACTGATTGACCAGAAGTACCTGTGTGCTAGGGACAGACTCAAAAAACTTTTTTATGGACAAGCCAATAAAAGTGGTAGACTATTGGCCAGGACGCTAAAACCTAGAGGCGCTTCCTCCTTTATCCCTGCCCTTAATTCTAGGTCAGGTGGAAAGGTGCACGCCGCCAAAGACATTTTACAGGAATTTAAATCTTTTTACGAGGAACTGTATAGTTTGAGAGGACAATATGCGGATCTCCCTATAGAACAGAAGACCCAGAAAATTAGAGACTACATGACCCAGCTGACTGGCCCTATGCTGTCTGCTGAGAGAGCATCTCTTGAAAGTGAGATTACCCTGCCGGAGGTGACGAATGCTATAAAAGGCCTGGTGATTGGGAAATGCCCAGGGCCAGATGGCTTTACACCACATTTCTATAAAACTTTTATAGACCCCCTCTCTAAGCCACTGTTACGCATGTGTCAGTCCCTTTCAGAAGGCGCATGTTTTCCGCCACAGACCCTGACGGCACACATATGCGTGATTCCCAAACCGGGCAAAGACAACCTGGCATGCAGTAATTATAGACCTATTTCCCTACTCAACCTGGACGTTAAGATCTATGCCAAAATACTGGCTGAGAGGTTGAAAATCTACGTACCCACGTTGATTCATGGGGACCAGGTTGGCTTTGTCCCGGGGAGGGAAGCCAGGGACAATACAATCAGGACCCTGGCGCATATTGCTAGGGCTCAAACCTCTCCCTTCCCTCTGTGCCTCCATTCAATCGACGCGGAAAAGGCCTTTGATCGGGTGGACTGGACCTTTCTGAGAGAAGCCCTAGGGGCTCTTGGATTAGGGCCTCTTATGATCACCCGCATATTTGCCCTGTATGATAGTCCTAGAGCTCAGGTGAGGGTAAACGGATCCCTTTCTTCCCCCCTCATAATCCAGAACGGTACTAGACAAGGATGTCCTTTGTCCCCGTTACTGTACATTATGGTCATGGAATTTCTGGCCAGGGCCCTTAGGTCCAACGCGTCGATTGGGGGAGTCAAACTAGGTGAAATGGAGTCCAAAATAGCCATTTTCGGGGCTTTAAGCAATTTCAAGGTCAACCTCCACAAGTCCGAGATTCTTAATGTCTCTCTGCCGGCTGACACGGTGTCCCTTCTGAAATCCGCCTTCCCTTTCAAGTGGGTGGAGAATCATATCACTTATTTGGGTACCGCCATCCCGTCAAAACTAGCTGACTTATATTCTGCTAATTTCCCCCCACTTATTACTAATATTAAGAAAGATCTTCAGAGTTGGAGATCCCTTCGCCTGTCTTGGTTTGGGCGTATTCATACTTTGAAAATGAACATACTGCCGAGGATTTTGTACCTGTTCAGGACCTTGCCCATTCCTCTACCGGTTAAGTTCTTTAAGACACTTCGCTCTTCATTCATTGACTTTGTGTGGGCCGGCTCATCCCCCAGATTGGGTATAAGATTTCTGAGTAGATCTAAAATGAGAGGTGGCGCGGGCCTCCCTGATCTGCAAATGTACCATAAGGCTGCCATTCTGTCTTGTGTCTTGGATTGGTTCCACTGTAGTTCATCCAAAAGGTGGACTCAGATGGAGGGATGGGAGCTGGGCCGGCCCGCTCGGGAGCTTCTTTGGATTGCGAAAGAGCATAGACCCTCCTCTTTACCTCTTCTCACTAAGGGGATTTTACAGACTTGGGACAGGTGTGTGGCATCTTTGGGAATATCATCTAGTCTGGGCCCTATGACTCCCATCTTTGACAACCAGGCCTTCCCTGTGGGAATGGGCACATGTTCCCTTCTAGGTTTGCGGAGGGACAGCGGTTCACGGGTCTTACACCTCATTCACAAGAACAAGTTGCGCCCCCTTAACTCCTTCCCTGAGGGTCAGAGTAGTGGGGCCTGGCTTACTTATGCCAGTCTCAAGCGTTCCCTTCTCGCTCTCGATCCTCTTTCGCTTTTCACTAGGGACCGTCACGCCTTTTGAGTCCATCTGCCTCCAATCTTCCCCCCCCCGCCATCAGGTGTCTCTGATCTACGGGCTGCTACAGGGAAATGGGGGGCACCCCCTCCTCCCTGCCGTTTGTGACGGCCTGGGAAAAGGAATTGGGTAAATCTTTTTCTAATGAGCAATGGGAGAAGGCATTTCTCTTGTCTCACAAGTCCTCCATTAGCTGTGCACTTCAGGAGAAGAATTTCAAGATCTTGTCCAGGTGGTACAGGACCCCAGCAGTCTTACATTCCTTCTTTCCCACTTGCCCCAACCTTTGTTGGCGTTGTAGTAAGGAAATAGGGCATATGTCGCATATATGGTGGTTCTGTGATAGGGTATCTCCCTTTTGGAGGGTACTGAATGACTTATATAACCAGGTGTGCGGCGGCGGTTCCAAGTGGACTATTGAAGAATCAGTACTGTCCATCCTTCCGGGCTCCATCTCCTCACTCAAACGGGGTCTCCTGAGATTTTTCCTGCAGGCCGCATGCCTGGTTATTCCCAGACATTGGAAGTCCTCGGTTACCCCATCCATCAGGGAATGGTTGGACACTTTTGAACAGATTCGTAGAATGGAGGAGTTGTGTGCAGAGGATGAGGGCACTGATGCCCGATACCTCAAAACATGGTCGCCTTGGCTATTATATAAAGACTCACCTGCTTTTTATGAGTGGCTGGTGCAAGTGGAGACCCATTCTTAAGTACTCTTGTTGAATCCTTACGACCTTACTAGGTGCACAGGGGTAGGGATGTTCCTCCCCTAGTGGTTGTCCTGATTCCCTCCCTCCCTTTGTTTCCCTCTATGTTGTTGTTTGTGTCGGTTCACCTGTGTGCTTCTTTATTATGGCATTTGCGTCAAGACATGAAAATAATTGAATTCTGTAAGCTGCACTTTATTACTTGTTGTGCAATTCTGTATATTGTCATTCCTGCATGTTTTGTGCAATGATCATTATTGTTAGCTGCGGGATTATATACTTTTTATGCACTTCCTTAATAAAATATTTGAATCATAGAAGTATCATTATGCCATAAGCATCTTAGTTGTTGTAGAATTGAGGCCATGTAATAATGGAATAGTGATGGGCAGCTCAAACCCCCATTCTTCCTTGAGAGGTACAGTATTTCTGAGTTGACCCTATGTCTCCTTCTGTCCCATACAAATTGGAGTATGGCAGATTGTAATTGTCTTATGAAGGATAAAGGAAGTAAAATTGGCACATTCCTGAAAAAATATAGAATCTTAGGAATGATATGCATTTTAACTAATGCTATTCTACCAAGCCATGATATGCCATGTCTTTTAAGATTTTTTAGAGAGTCCTGAGTTTCACATAAGAGTGGAATATAATTAGATTGATATACTGTGAGCGGGGAGGAGGTGATTTTTATGCCTAAATAAGTAATGTGGTCTTTCACCCATTTATATTGAAAGGTTTGTTTTAGTCGCTTGACCTCATGTAAGGGGATACCTACACTAAGAATCTGAGATTTATTGACGTTTATTTTGTAGTAAGAGGCCCTAGAAAAGTCAGAGATAATGTTGTTGACTGATTTAAGGGAGACATGTGGGTTGGAAAGCAATAAGAGGACATCGTCTGCAAATAGACCTATGCGGTGATCCTTGTTAGCTATGTTAATGCCAGATATATGCTCCGATGATCTTATCTGTTGAGCCAGGGGTTCCATAATCATGGCAAAAATGAGCGGCGATAATGGACACCCCTGGCGTGTACCGTTTGTAATAGAAAAGGCACAAGACTTGAAGCCTGAGGAGTATACATATGCTGAAGGAACTGAGTAAAGTGACATCATTCCCATTAGAAATGGGCCTGAAATGCCGAATTTTTTCATGACCTCTTCCAGAAACCCCCAATGAACTCTGTCGAAAGCCTTCTCCGCATCCAAAGACAGGAGCAGAGAAGGCGTTCGACCAGAGCAGGCTACGTCTACCAGATCTAGGAAACGTCTAGTTCCGTCTGATGTTTGTCGTCCTTTTACAAACCCGACTTGGTCTATATCAATTAGGGAAGGTAGTATGTCAGATAATCTATTAGCAAGTATTTTTGAGAAAACCTTGGTGTCAGTATTTAAAAAGAGAAATAGGGCGGAAGTTGCTTGGGGTGTTTAGGATCTTTCCCCAGGTTTAGGCAAAGTTATGATGGAAAGCCTGGAGTAATTCAGCGGGAATCTTAGATGAGTTAAATATATTCTGAAACATAGGAGCAGGTGTGGAGATAATATGGTGGAAAAGGTCCTATAGTACTCATTAATAAATCCGTCTGGCCCCGGTGATTTATTTATTTTAAGGGATAATATTGTTTGTGAAACCTCTTGCAATGAAAGAGGGGCGTTAAGCCTAGCCAGTTGAGACAGAGAGACATGGGGAAGATGAACTTTATCGAGAAATGATTTGATATCCAAAACAGAAGGTTGGTGAGTTGTTGGGAGTCCTCTTTAAGGTTCTAAAGGGAGGGTTGTAATATTTAGCAAACTCATCCGCTATTTTTTGTGGGTTTACTATCTTAGTTTTGTCAGGTGAAAGAGATAAGGTATTCTGGAGTGTGCCATTCTAGACTTAATTCTATTAGCTAATAATTTAGAGGCTTTATTTTCCTTTCTGTAAAACAGGGCCTTTGTTTGTCTTAAATGGCGTTCAAAGTGGTTCTGCATAAGAAGGTGTATTTCATGTCGCTACATCTCTAATTTTTTTGGCCCATTGGTTAGAAGGATTACTACGGTTGGCCTCTCAAGAGAGGATAGTTTCTTGTATAGATTCGTCTAGTGCTTTAGATCTTTTCTTTTTTCTCTTCTGCAGCAATTTAAGATAAAGGCCTCTAATTACTGCTTTGTGGGCACACCACACTGTTGTGGAATCAGTATATCCATTAGCATTAAGATTAAAGTAATCTATCAATGCAGAGGCGATCTTTTCCTTATATTCCTTATTAGTAAGGAGTAGATTATTTAGTCTCCATGGGGAGAAGTGGGTCAAATTATGGGTCTCTGAGATAGATAATGTCACGGGAGCGTGGTTAGACTATGTGATTAGGCCAATCTGCAAGTCCACCACTCTTTGAAGAAGCCACTTGTCCACAAGGAAAATATCAATCCTGGAATATGAATTATGTGGATTAGAGTAGAAAGAGTTAATCTCTCTCACCCCGCATGGAGTAGTCTCCACGCATCCGAAAAGTTCTTCCTTATGACATAGTTTTTTAAGTTATCATCACTGGGGCTCTTTGAGGAAGATGATTTATCTAATACAGGGTCCATGACTAGGTTAAAGTCTCCACAAATTATAAGAGATCCTTTTTATGGGACAAAGTGAGTGCCATGACGAGAGTTAATAAAACTCATGACCTAAATTAGGGGCATATATAGATACAATAGTATAAGGCATGTTATTAATATTGCATGCTATTATTAAATATCTTCCTTGGGGATCTGAGACCTGAGTAATGAGTTGGAATGCTATTGGTTTTTAAATGCCATCATAACTCCTCTTTTTTTAT